>JAQIXD010000035.1:0-55607 GCA_034699985.1 Minunthozetes semirufus
CTCTCTCTCTCTCTCTCTCTCTCTCTCTCTCTCTCTCTCTCTCTCTCTCCTCCCATCCCTCCCTCAGCTCTAAGAAATACAATTTTTAAATTTTTCTTATACTTTTGAAGGAAGACTCAATTTTTCCAGTTCTATGAGTTTAACAATTTTTATGACTTCTTTCACTTTCAAAATGAGTTTTTCCTCTGTATTTGAGAAATCATTTGAATTGCTTTCGATTGAAAAGTTTTGAATAGTTTTCTAGTCTTGTATTCTGAGAAAAGTTCTTTGAGTTGTTTGAGTTGAGCCCTAATTTGAGTTTAATAATGCAATCAAATGGTTTAACGTTCACTTTCAAGGCTATACCAAATTATTTAACTCCTGATTATATATTTGAAAGTTTGTTGCGATAGAAATGCATTTTTCTCTTAATAATTATTCAGACAATTCTTGTTATGGAATAATATGCGAATCGTTTGTGGAGTTCTTCACATTTAATGGCACTTCAAAGTAGTCTTAACCTAAAAAAATAGCCGTCATTTAGGAACTCATGACGATATTAGTCGTGATATTATGTCTATAACCAATAGCCAGAACTCAGACCACACAAATGATCCTAATATTAATATGAAATTAATGTAAATGTTATTGACAAGGTCATTTATGCAATGTTTCAGGATTAGTTCAACGAATAGAAGTCAGTGTTCGTCTTCATTGACATAAAAATTTTTCTTATATAACTTATATGTCTTATACATGTCTTATGTATGTCTCGTTTATAAGCCTCTTTTGCCAATCAGTTGCAATGAAATGGAATGAGCACTGGAATGAGTAGAGTGGAATGGAATGAGCAAGTCAAAAATAAGAAAATCAAGCAAAAAACTAAACCCTATGCAGCAAAGGCACCGACTCCTGTTATATCCTCAAAGTTTTGATAAATTTTGGATTCAATGCAAATATTTTTCAATTCTTTAAAGAATAAGTCTTTTAGTGTTTTTAGTGTTTATGGTTTTATGGGTCATAAAAGAGTTGAATTCCTAGACATGAGTCCCTTTTCATTACTGATCCCCTCTTCTATTCTTTTTGATTTTCTCTAATCCTGTGATGGCTTTCATTCAATATGAATTATTGAAATACCTTTTAATAGAAAATATAATTTACTTTAAATTACTTTATATTAATAATAATATAATAATAATCTCTTATATAAGTACTTAAAGTGAAAAAAACTCAACAGAACTCCTATTTTGTTAAGATTTTAATTTTAGGAGAAATTGTGATTATAATGCATTATTTGACAATTCATTTGATGTAAGATTATTCAAAAAAAGGCCTTCCCTCCAATAATTTAAGTGAGGATTAATTTGTTTGAATAAATTTCGATCGAACCCTTTCACGATTGTTTGCAATGAAGTCAATTGCATTGACTAGAAGTTAGTTAATGCCATGAGTTTCACCGAATCTGAGCGCTTCTGTTACATTATCTTCAGTTAATCTACTGAAGATGGTGTGAGCACAGACCAGCTTCAGGTCTGGCATATCATAGAAATGAACGACACTCGACAGTTTGTGGGCCATTTCTTGTGTTTTGGGAGCACTACCGGTATATATAAAGTGAATCAACTGTTCATCTGTATGTTCATCGATGTCGTGAAACACGACTTTTGATTCCTTTTTCTCTTTCATATCTATAGTAAGCATCGCTCGCAATACAGGCGAACGGACAGCCAATACAGAGCGGTGAACCGGGAACTCACGGTTGTTGACCACAATTGTGAAATCAGATAATTTGTGGTCATTTATAGTCTGAAATGGTTTTATGACAGAAATTATCGAATTTTAAATTACTTTATTCGAAATCAACGAATATTTTGTGGAAAAAATACAATAATTTATTATTTAATTAAAAACTAATAAAAAATAATTTAAACTAAAATTTGTTAAAACGAATGCAGAAAACGATTTAAAAGTAAATCATTTGAGTGAAGTATTCGTTCACTTCTTGATTGGTCTCTTCCTCGGAGTCTTTTGTGGTCCAATCGGTCCGATTTGCATTTGTATCTGTTGTTTGTTGAGGGCATTAGTCAGAGCATGTTTTGCTTGCGCTGGTGTCAGCCCTACACCCGTATGTGTAGTCGACAGCATTTGTGTAAATGTGTTTGATGTGGAAGTCGGCGCATATGTGTGCGGTGCTAATGGTCTAAGAATGGGAACCGTTGGGGAATTACTCATTTGTAAGAGTGACACTTGTGGTGCACCGCCTCTTATTTGGGCCGAGTTTTGTTTCAATTGATTTGTGATAAACTGAGCGTTCAATTGATGAACTCCTAAACTACCGGCCATTCCTATGGGCACTGATAGAACATTATTGCCCGGAGCGCCCGTAGACATGAGTACAGTGGCCGGAGTGGTGGCGTACGTGACGGTTACGTTCTCATCGTCTTTCTGTTGGCTTTGATCCAAACTGACAATCATAGAGCCAGGAGTTGTCATAATTGAAGGCTGTGTTCCCGGAGTGGACATCATTGTCAGAGATATTGGAACCGCTAAACCCTGAGGTGTCAGCGAAACTAAGTTATGAAGACGAAGGTTCTGCTGAACGGGTGCTAAACTGAGAGACGCCAAACTAACTCCTGTTGGCAAAGGAGCTGATGCTGTCATTGTCTGATTGGTGCCATCCGTACACTCAATCTGTTGTAAACCTGATATTCAAATAAAGGGGTGATTTGTGAGCACTCAATAAGACTTTAACCAAATTTATGGACAAATAGTTAATTAAATCACAAAATAATTGAACCGAAATTGAAATCACAAAAAGTTTTAAAGAATTAGAGAATAAGAGCCAAAGAATTAGTACTTTTAGCGATTCCAGAGGAAGGAGTTAAGATTACAGCGAGAGCTGACTCGGAAATAGTAGTCGAAACGGTGGTCGTGTGAATACCAGTTGTAATGAGAGGGGTTGTAATAGACTCAGTCGTCAGTTTAGTCGGAGGAGAGAACACTTCAGAAGTGATTCAATAGTGAAGACACAGTTATATAAAGCCATACAACTAATTAAACACAAATAAACTGATGGCTTACCCGCAGGAATGTTGACCGTCTCTATTGGTTTGGGAGCCACAGAAACTGTTGAAGGGACTGTCGATACGACAGTGTTTTGTAAAATAGTTGTTGAGTTTACGGGAGGGCTCTGTTCTATAGACACTAATTTACACTTCTTTGGCGGTGAAGACCGCATATTATTGGCTTCCGTTTCAATCTGATCCTTAGGCGAACCCGATCTGATGGCCTGCGTAGAGACCGCCGGTGTATAACTCACTTGTGGTAATTGACCCGCCATTTGATGGATTATTTTCACTGATTTTCTCCCATTTTCTGTAAGAATTTCAGTGAATTGATCCACATATCGTTTTGTCGAGTCTTTAGTTCCCAAACAAAAACTGAAATTATTTTGAAATCATATTATTTTCAAACGAATCCGACTCTAATAGAGTACTCACGTAGAGGTGGATCCTCTGACCTGACCCTGTTTATCGATATATAGCTGTCCAAAGTAGACATCATCGATAGGTCTGTGCAAAATCGTTACAGTTGTTAACGATCTTCGGTTGTCATCCATGAAATCCATAGTATATTCTTCGACCTTAACCTTTGATTAGACACCAGAATATCAAAGCATATATTTTGAGAGCTCAGCCATAAAATACTGACTAAAGAATAAATGTCGACATTTATAGTTGGTTTCGGTAACTCTTTGGCAAACTTTTCCACAATTTTAATGCTGTTCAGAGGAATGGCTTCTATTTGAGGTTCGTTTAGATTAATGTTTATCTGAAAATACATCAAAATATTGAAGACTTGGAAAATGAATATCAATTTTATGATAAAAATTACTGATTTATTCAGTTTTGTTAATGTATTGCTTTTTGGTGTCTTCTTCTTCAAGAATTCATGCAATCGGAAACACTTCGGAGCCTCCAATGACTCGAACTTCTTCACCCGATTTATAGATAATTGAGAACATCTTTTGGAGAGACTTAACAGACATTTGAATAAAAATAATTAGAATTTAATTAAAAACAACAAAAGATTGAATACTTGAAGAAAGTGTTGTCTTTAAACATTCTCTTCTTTCGGCACAACTTATTGTTAAGTATAGCCACTGCAGGACTTGGGTCCAGACATAAGGACGGGTTAGTGGCCAGCATAAGCTGAGACTCAAGTTCTGCTTTATCTTCATTTGTCCACAAATACTCATCACTTGTGTTATTGATTATATTCATGACATCATTCACCAGACTCTGAGTGGTTGGCCTCAGAAGAACCCAATTCGACGAGTAATGATTGGAATGAGTGTTAGCCGACCGCCGAAAGTCACGGACTTCGACAATAAGACAACCGCTTTGAAAGAGATTACAATTACTGAGCGCTGAGTTCTCAATGAAGTCCACTAAAAATGGGGGCAACTCTTCGCTGTCGATGTAATCCAATAACTGATTCTCTTCATACGGCAAATGCATTGTTTGGATCAAAGTCTCGCTTTCATTCAGTTTAAGTCCAATACTATATCCTTCAGAACCGGCGAATAAACTGATCACTAAATGGTTGAGCTTTTCTTTTGCCACCAATTTTCTTAAGATAAACGAACCATTGCTTAGATTCTGAAGAAGAACTTATTTCAAATCACTTTCAAAACACAAGTCTTGGAATAAAACCTTAGTTTTAGTGGTTTTTGTCTTTTCCTCAATCAATAGATCTAATAGTCTATCATCGAGTGATTTGTTGGAACCGGTGTTTGGCTTATAATCTTTTGGTCTCAATTGTGTCAAATCGTTTTGAGACAATTCAAACAAATGCTTAAGAAATCAAAATTATCTTAAAATCAGTTCAAAATTGGTTTAAGAATGACTTACTTCGGCCAAAGAAAATATTTGATCCGTTGTTTTGGCCATTATTTTTAAGACTTTCAATAAATTAACAAATTGTTGATATAATTAACAGTTTATGAGATAATAAATAATTTGATAATAATATGAAAAATATAATTAAATTAAAAAATAATTACAAAAACAAATAAAATGAGAAAAATTGTCTTAATTTAAGACAATTGACTCATTTGTTGAGTAAATGATTTGAAATAATTTAAAATTTGATTAAAGTTTTACTTCTATTAAATAAATCTATTAATGAATTCATTTTAATATTTAATTAACAATAAATTGATTTAATATTTAATTAGTTTTCAAATAAAACATAATTTGGTTTTTGTTTACACGAATTGTAGTAAACATTATTCCCATAAATGATGTTTTGTTTACTGAATATTCTGTTCAAAAATCGGATTTCTTTTCCCAAATGGAAATTCTTTAAAATGAATTATGTGTTGACTATTACTACCACTTAAATTAATAATAAATCTATTATAAACTAAATCATATTTTACTAATACTTATATAAATAAACTCTATTTTTAATACATAACTTTTCTGATAAGATATTTGTAAAGTAGAACTTTTTATCAAGATACTTTCGCTACTAATTAAAGTATAAATTTAAAATCACAATTATTCAAATTAGACTAATTTAATTAGTGTAATAATGTGGACAATTTTAGCTAATCCATAGATTATGCAAAATATTTGTCAATTTGATTATTTCATTGAAAAATTGCCAAAAACCGAATCCTGTGAATGGATGTGCGCCCTCTCAGACACATCAAACTCTTGTGGATTTGTGTAACACTTCTTACAGAGAATTGCATTTCTTTTTTGGTTCTTCTTCTGAGAGTAATTCAACTAAAATAACATATATTTATGATTTCTTTCGACAAATAATGATATTTTTATTAAAATGTTTATATGAAGTGAATTATTGTGTGAAATATGGCTAAAGTTGTTGGAAGGAATGTGAAATTGTTGCAAACTAAAATCAACCAGGCAGATGTCCCTAAAATTGTGATTTTAGACCCCAATTACTATAAGGATAATATAGCAGACTTCGGGACAGACACCAAATCAAAAGTGGTTGAAATCTTTATTTTTCTCAAAAAACTCAGCGAAAAATGGTTTTCACACGTTTTGCTGTTGGCGTTCCTTATTCTGTACGCCTGTATCGGAGCTGCCATTTTCGAGTCCGTCGAAGGGGGCTATGAGAAGGAACAGAATGTGATTATAATAACTTCCTTTTGTTTACCTTTAATTATTGATTCAATTCAAAGGCAATCGTTCGTGAGTTGAGAGAACCCATCAATAATTTAACGGATTTAATGACTAAACAAATGTGGAACGAAAGACTCAGGTATCCCCTTCCCAGAGGAGGTGACTATTTAGATATGGATATTCGTTGGGATTATTATGTCAGAAGACAATTGTCTCGATTCGAGAGTCAAGTTCGACAGACCTGTCAGAAGGGCATAAATATGGGTATAACTCAGGACACAGAAATCACTAAATGGACTTTTATGGGCGGACTCTTCTTCAGTATGACTGTCTTCACTACTATAGGTTTGAATCATTTCATTTCATTTTTACCTATTATTATAGTTTTCTAATAAAGTTTTAAAACACATTTCCTCTTAAATATAATAAACATTTAATAAATTCTATGTAAAGAATCATAATTAAACAAATTTGAACATGATGCTTTTTATTAGATGATAACAATTATCTTTGATATGAAATTATTGTGAAGATTAGCCTTATCTGACATTTTTCATAAACAAATCAATTAATTGAGTAAATCATTGAGAAGTCAGCAGATATTCTATTATAATAGCTGTGAGTGAAGTGCATTAAAATAGATCTAAAAGTGACACTCTTTGGCTCTTCAACTTCATAGTCTATTGAAGTTTAGAGATGATCTAGTGATGATCTAGGCAAATTTTCAGTTTTAATGACAGCCATTCGATGAGTGATGGCATTAATTATTCGATAAAACAAATAAACAAGACTTCAAAATCTTTAAAAATGGAGACACTTTTGGATTTGATTTATTAAATCTCTCTACACTTTAGTCAATCATTTTAAACGAGATATTATTATCCGCTCTTAAACTCTGAAACAAAGACTCAATTCTTTTGAACGAATTGAAGTAAAAGTAATTTATAACTCATTTATTTCAAACTTAATTCCAGATAAAACTAAATAAAGAAAAAGAAATGAAATGAAAGACATATTTCATAATCTGTTAAATAACTTAAAAACACTAAATGTGTGGCATTTAATTAGTTTTATGTAATTATCCGACACAGAGATGCGCACGATTTTAACGGGTATTCCTCATTTAGATCCCATAGAAACTTATAGATTAGTCTGAATTACTTAAAATGAAATATATTTTGATCAAGCACCAAAATGACAATCTTAATTATACGACTGAGTCGGTGATAACTTTAGAATGAATATTCTGAGCTCAAGAATTTTTCAAAGTTTAAACTTGAATCTAAATATTGATAGGAATTCCCAGTTATTTGTTTTGGTAAAAAATATTCGAATTATTGCAAAAATTCATTTATTTAAAGATTGAAATGTTTATTAAACACAATTTATTTTTCTGTCAAAAGAGATGAGTTGTCTTACAAACAGAAACTGATGTTTATTTGGTTAAAGAGTTTGCTTTCAAAGGATTACTCAATCATTCAGAGAATAAAACTTAAGAAATGTATGAAATGAATGTATGAAACGATTTCACAAAACTTTCCCTAAATTTTTTACTTTCAACTTTTCTTTCAAAACATTTAAGATAGTGAGTAAAGACAAATAAAATAGGGCACAACACTCTTCGCTCATCTATTTTTACCGCTATTTTGATGGACTAATTCTACGATTAATTTCTAAGAGCTATATATTTAACTGATCCGTATAACAAGTCTAATATTTTAATTGATGCCAAAAACGATATGAAAAACAAAATACAATTATTTTTATTCCATAAAATTCTTAACACTTTTTGTTGTTTTTTCTCAAAATCTCTATTATTTTGAATCTTCAGACAAAATCTCATTTTATTCTTTATTTTAATAAATCACTGAATTCTTTGTTCATAGGTTATGGTGATAATCCTCCCAAAACGACTGCGGGTCAGGCGATTACTATGGTTTATGCATTCATAGGAATTCCAATTTTACTGATGGTTTTGGCAGATATGGGAAGACTATTCACACGAGGAATCAAATTTGTCTTCAAATACATCCGAAGGCTCTATTATATGAGAAGCTTTAGGAAAGTGCGAAGAGTTGGTAGAAATGTTGGAAATATGGGCAGAAGAGCTACCTTTCAGTTCCAACAAATAAAGGTATGGAAAGAATTAATGAACTAATGAACAAGTTACATTTTCTTATACTTTTACTTAACATTTATTACTGATTTGGTCCAGTATAAGGACACAGCCGTTAACGCATTCAATAAAGGCGTCGCTTACGCAGAAGGTATTTCTGTCCAAAAATCTAAAGACATCGAAAAAGATGAAAAAGATAATTCAATTGGTGTTAGAAGAAGTCCGAGATTCGTATACAGAAACCCTAAGGGTAAGACTCCATTCATTGTGAGAACAGACCCGACTCCTCCGCAAACTTCAGCGCAATCTTCACCACCAGTAACACCAATGCCTGACGACTATTTGGAAATCGATGACGAATTCAATCTTCCAATAAGTTTAGCCATAATTATTCTAATGATTTATCTTCTAATCGGAGCCATAATATTCTGGTCAACTGAAAGGTGGACTCTTTTGCACGCTTTTTATTTTGTATTCATTTCGATGTCAACCATTGGTTTCGGTGATTATGTGCCGTCCAATCAAAATGTATTGTTAGCGGCGTTTATATACTTGTTATTCGGTTTAGCCCTCACTTCTATGTGTATTAATGTGGTTCAGATCAAACTGAGCGCTACCTTTCAAAAGGCAAAAGTTTTGGTCGGAGAGAGCATTGGTTTGGACGCAGACAAGATTATGGCTGAAGAAGTTGCTGCTGAGAACAAAGAGAAAGAAAAGGAAAGATCTCGTGACAGGAGTATTGATAAGACAAGCAAAGAGAGCAGTATAGAGAAGACACTGGAAGAAGGCGCCGGTGAGAAGGCAGGCAAAGACAATAATAAGGCAAAGTTGAAAAAAGCGGCGAATAAATGAAATTAATTTATGATTTGATTTTCATATTGTTATCTATTTTATGTAAAATTGTTTTAAAGGATTTGTTTATTCGATTCATTCATAATCTTTGGATTAATTAAAATGAATTTTCTATTATTAATATAAATATCAATCAATTTATAAGAAATATCTAATCAAATGTTAAAATATTTTAAATTCTACTGATTTTCTGTCAAATTATAAACAATTCTTCTGAATCTAAGCGACAAATATGGGTAATATTGGTCTCAAAATGTGGTAAAGAATATACGAATCAAACGCTTTAAAAGATAATAAAATTATTTTATTGATTGAAAACATTATAATTAGAGAATAAATGCATCAAAATATTGAAATATTCGTTAAATATTTGAGAATAACTCGAATGTCGTTATAATAACATTAAATATATTTTATTAGTGTTTTGTTTTTGAGTCAAATTTGAGGCAATTTTTCAATTTTTATCGATTTTTCGCTTAAAATAAATCAAAACAAAACATTTGACGGAATTATAATAATTTGTAAATTAAAACAAAATAGTCTTTCGGTAGACATATAAACAGCACAAGTGGTTAGTCTATGATTCTAAACAAGTAAATCTTGATTAGCCTTCAAAAGCCCACTATTGAGGGCCATTCAAGACTATTCTGTGCTCTCTTAATGTCGTCTAAAAATATATTTTAGTTTATGTCTGTTTGGATGGCATTCAGTCTCTGTCTGAGAGCTGAGTTGTCGTCGATATTATTGTTAGGATTAGAAACCGATTCATCTTTCGATTGACTTTTGCTTTGGTTTCCATAAGCGGACCCTTTCTTTATTTTCGAGGCGCCGATCATCATATAGACTGAGCCCAGAGCTAACCAAATAATTATTTAATTAATTTAAAGAACTGAACCAATGATTACATACCGGAGAAGAATATCAAAGCTGTTGTTATGATTAGATACAGATTTCCAGATATGAGAACATTAAACAAGATATACGTCAAAGAGATCATAACGACCACAAACCAAGACATCCAATTGATAAGAGGAGCAATCCTTCGGGGCTTTTCGACTAGTATTCCCGGAAATTTACCATTCTTTTCATGGAATTCCATTAATTGGTCCTAAAATAAATCATTTTATTAAATATTTCACAAAAAAAAAACAAGTTTTGAGACCTTTTTCTGATACAAATCGTAGAGAAAATCGGAAATCTGTTGCTCTGAATCGGTCGGCACATCAGTTATCGGGATTTTCCTCAAATAGAAGTCTCCGATGAGTTGTTTTCCCCTCACTATAGACCCAAAACTCGGCGGATGTTTCGCGTTATCCGAGAACTTGAGCTGAATGTCATACATAACAGTATCCGGATCTAAATAAAGACAACATAAGTCATGTCTTCAATAAATGTTTGTTTGAAATACATTTATCTTTTATATGTCGGACACAAAAAGCGAATCCTTTAGTTCGCGGCACCAAATGGTACTTAAGAGGTGTCATTCCCTTCTGTTTTGCGAACTCAACGCTATTCTCATACTTGGATTGAGTAAAACGGGTTCCCTCTGAGAACAAAAGTAAAGACATCGGTGGGTCGTAAGCCATTAATTGGTCCAAAGCTATCGGCAAATAATTCTGATCCTTCTTCCAGTCTCTCTCTAAGAATATGAACTCATCGAGAACCCATCCCCAGCCAATGATAGGCAGCCATCGCAATGACTTCTTAGCAAAAGAGCGGGCGTTCTGTCGAAACAGATAATCGAGAGTTAAGTGATATCTATTGGTTAGGGAAGAGGTTATACCCCAAGAGAGCCAAACTTGTCGAGAACCATCCAGGCGTAGAGCCAATCCAATTCGTATCTGTGGTTCATAACATACAGAGTGTGTGTCTTTGCGTGTGATTTAAGTGATTCTTCATCTTCGAAGAACATACGAACTTTGGACTCTGACCACCACTCGCTTATGGCAACAATTTCTGCGCAAAACAATTGATTGAATCAAATAAAACTGATTATCAGATAAGAAATAAGAACATACGCGACCATAACGTGTATATCAGATAATAATTGATTTTTCGGTAAAGCTTTTTATCGAAGAATCTTATGGACAGAAACAGTGAGAATTGGATCAAATTAATGAGAATTCCTGATATGAAAAACGATAGACTGAAGAGAACGCGAAGAAGTGTTGATTTATGTAATTGTCGTAACATTTTTATGAACAAATTATGGACTAATAATTGATTGATTAAAGACTCGAAGACTTGAACTTTAATACAGGACTACAACACAACTATTGATAAATCAGTTTTGTATACAAAATCTTCAGTTTATATCTGATTTAAAATACAGTCAAAACTCCACTAATATTCTGGGTTTCGGTCAATAGAGTCAAACATTGGTGTAATCAATGACTTATATATTGAGATTCATTGATAATAAATGTCTAAATCTTATCAAATTATCTTAAAATTGGTTTCATTTGAACGCATTTCAAATTCAATGTCATTATTATTATTATGAAACACTAATTTTGGTGGTTTTCCTCTCAATTCATAAACAAATACCGTATTTTCAAACTCAAAAAAAGGGGGACTTTAAACATAAAAATACAAATTTGAATTCATGTAAAAATATACATGTTAATAAATTATTACTTATAATTTTTGATATTTAATCTAGTTTATATTTTAAATAGATAGTCAATGAACTACAAAATGCATTTTATTTAATGAAATTGATTCACTTCTTTCTTATAGAGTTCAAGAAATTGGTCTATTTTTTGGGTACTATTTATGTGTTTAAGATGAAAGTCATGTGTGATTTGATTGATGTGAGAATTGACTGAACGCCTACTGAATTGAATCAATGATTTAAAGCTCTCTATTAGTCTCTAATCATAATATAAACAATAATTATATTTAAGAGATATTTCATTATTTATTAAACTTATCTTTCACTTAAAGACATGGAAGAAGTGGACAATATTTTGATACAACAGTTGAGAGAAATCGGATGGTATTTTAGATCATGTTTTTGATAAGAAATCTTTGAATTTAAGAAAAACTTCTTCCATTGTTTACAGCGATTTCGATGAAGAAATAACTGGAATCAAAGACATGGAAGTCCACCAAATCATGTCTTGTATTTGTCATTGCATTCAATTAATTGATTCCAACAATGACTTCGATTTACCGCTCAAACAAATAAACGAAGCCATGAATATGTCCATCAAATACAGAATCGCTACACAATTGGCAAACATTTGCAAACAGGTATTTATCAATTGATTTAATCCATAAGTGATTAACAATTTATGTGTTTCTCAAATCAAATGAATCAGGAGTTGGGATATAAGTCAGAAGTCGGTTACCAGACTTTCCTTTACGGCAATGAAACAGATATAAGAAAATTGTTTTTATTTCTTTTGGAAAGACTTCCCAAAGAAGATGAAGAAAACAGAATATCATCGTTGGGTACGACAGGACTCACTCGAACTGATATCAGAACGCGTTTAAAGAAAGCAGAGATCAGTAGTATTTGGTTACCATTTATGACTGACGATGACTCTTCTGAAAGTGACAGAAATGTGTGGTCTGTCGACACTTTTGTATCGAAATCCGTTAATTTTAAACCGATTTTAATGAATAAAGTGGCGCCAAATCGACGAAAATACTACGACAAGTGTCTCAAATTGCCGAACAGTATTTCCTCTATTATGGAGTGGAACTCCTTATTACTGGACAGTGAAGCCAATGATAATCAACTTTTTGTTAAGTCTAAGAAAGTGTCGATTGAGAGCTGTTCCGCAAGTGATAAAAATGACTCTTTTGTTGATGAAAAGGACGGCAGTGTTGTGTCGGCTTTAACTGAAAGAGTGGAAGCTTTAGTCGTCGACAATGAGATCCAAAAATCAGATAAAATTAAAAAAGAAGAGAAACTTAACCTAATTGTCAACGAATTGGAAAACGAATTAAAAAGTTTGGAAAAAGAGATACAAAAACATAAAAACTATGAAAACAAAGTCAATGTTTATGAGAATATTCTTAAGGAAGAGACCAAACGTTTGCGAGAATTAGAGACAAACGACAAAACGAGTCGAGAATTAGTTTCGCAGATAAATGAAGTCAGACAAGAGATCGAAGTTCTTAACGAGAAGTGGCAACAAATCCAAGACTTATTATCGAATCAATTGAAACAATTAATGTTTGAATCAAATGCCAAACGAGAAAAACATTCCGCTCTTCAGAGAAGAGTCAATGATTTGAAGAAATCGATTAACTCTAAAGTAAAGGAAATCAAAGTCAAAGAATCATTACTTAAAGAGTTAACCGAAAAAGTGCCACAACAGTGGCCGCCCTCCCGGAGCTCTTACACCAAAAGAATTCTTGAAATTGTGGCAAATGTTAAGAAACAAAACGAAGAGACAAAGAAAGTATTGTTAGAGACCAGAGCTCTGCAGAAAGAGATCAACAATTTGTCGGGAAAGCTGTCCCGAACTTTCACTGTCGCCGACGAAGAGATATTCAAAGTATTTCTTTGTTTTTCCTTTAATTCGAAAAATCTATTAATTATTTGTCATTTGTTTTGAACAAAAGGACGCAAAACAAAACGAATGGAACCGAAAGTGTTATAAACTGTTGGCTTCAATGCACGAACACTGCGACCAACTCTTGGAAGCCGTTTCAGCCATCGGTGTCATACTCAGGGAAATCAGACAATTGGAGGAATCGGTTAGAAATTTACACAAAAATTATATCTAAACTGAAATTATATTAAAAATGGAATCACTTTTAGGTCGAAACCGAGAGATCACGAAAGACAGCTTCGAATTTAAGCCGAATTTTAGCCGATTTGGATCAAATCAAATTAGAAAACCAACAGTTGGCCAAAAAACTGACCAATTCTTAGACAAATTGAAAGATCAAATCTTTTTTTATGTATTAAATAAATGTTTATTAATATTAATAATAATATAATATTACAGTAAATGAGAGAAAAATGATTTACTTTTTGTTTGACAAATGTTTTGTAATTTTTCCGCAAAATTAAACAAATTTTGAGAAAAAACTCAAATTTTTAGTGATTTTTAATTTAAATAATAATAACATAGGGTTTGGTTTGGGGTTCAAAATGTGGTCAATTTATACACGATTTTCGAGTTCTTTGTTTTCATAACTAAAATAAAGAGCTTTTGATTTGAAAATAATATTAAATAAAATTAATAAAATAGCTTTAAATCGATAAAAACTGAGACAAAAGTCTAAAAATTAGGCTTAAATTGTAAGACAATTATTAAATGGAATGAAAGTATTGAAAGTAATTGATATAAATCTTTAAAACAAAGTCTCCTTTCACTTAATTTGACACAAATTAGTCGTGTTTTTAGTCTTAATTCAGTTTTTAAATTAAAAAATACTTTCAATTGTTTTGTTTATCATTCAATTCATTCAAAAGTAATTAATAATTAATTAATTAATAATAAAATTAATGAGTCGTTAATGAGTTGAAGAAAAATAATGTTATTCTTTGAGACAAATAATAAGAGAAGAAAAAGAAAAATCTATTTCTGTTTCTTAAGTACGAGTTTTTCATAGGATTTTGAATCAAAATAAATGAACAATACTTTCATTGCTCTTAGCTTTCAGTCTCTCTCTTAAAGAGTGGATTAAATAATAATTAAAATTAAAAAATCAAATGTTATATAAATTATTGGAATTCATAACTAAATACAGAAATATTTTCTATTAATTTAAATGAATTATAATAAACACCGAAAAAGATGATAACAACAGAGAAATAAAGAGTCAAATATAAAACATTTGCATAAAAGAGGGTCTCTTTTATGGAGAAACAAAAGATTCAGTCAATTGAGTCCTCAAACAGAGAACTGAAGACAATATTTGGGGAAAAGAATACAAAATATGAATAAATTTTTGTCTAAAATTATTGCAAATATTAAATGCGAAACAAAAACGTTATTTAAAAGCAATTAATGTCAGACTTTTGGAGATTTAATTAAATACTAAATAATATAAAAGACTAATATCTGAGAACATATTGAACGGCGAGACTGATAATAGAGAGCAGAGATTAACTTAAAATTAATTATCGGTTGTTTCGATGATTATTAATGAAAAGCTGAACCAATATTAGCCAAACATTATTCAACAGTTTTTTTGCATTTCATTGAATTCGTTTCTCCAATCGATTCACTTAAATATTAATTATCTTTTTCTTTGTCAACAAATAACCAATGATTGAGATGTAAAATACAGACTATTAGCCGACTATAGCATACATTTATATAGAAATCTATAGAATAGACTGTATTTTGTTTGGCGACCATTGGATTGATTGGTGTTCGAGAGTTTGTGATAATAATAATAATGAATATGTTTTTCGTTTCGAATTATTTTACAAATTGGGTTAATATTATTGTGGCTGACTTGAAGATGTTATGGATGGACCCTATCATTTAGCACAGGGAGAGTGAGGCACACCATTAATATTGTTAACAAATCAGACAATCATTTAGTATATCATACAATAGATATTCTCATCGGGTCTAAGGTTATGGCGTTTACGTTAGGATTTGGTTGGCTTCCAGTCATGTGATGTACAAACTTAGGGGCGCCCCCACTCCCCGCTTCTTCCGATTTCTCTTCCTCTCGTCTTTTAAGACAAGCGGTCTTCGGATTTAAATTTCGTTCTGAAGTACAGACAAATTAATCATTAATTGAATGAAAGTCATCATCAAATAGACTAAGGAAGGACTGCTTACCTCTAACTTGTTGTTCTAAACTAGTGATGACATCGACTGCCTGGTGAAGAATATTGAGTTTGGTCTGTGCTTTGTCACACTTTAGGTGCATAACAACCATTCGACCCAATTCTTTGAACGCTTCGTTTATATCCCGGACTCTTATTCTGTAAATTGAATTCAAAAAACGAATAAAATAATTGTTTTTGAAAAATAAAACAAAGAATTGATTGAAATGAGTGTCAAATCAGAGAAAAAATTATGGTCACCACTCAATGTATTAAAATCTAGCTCAATGTCTGTCGGGGAAAGTTTCTCATCATTTTCAACAGTTTCAATTGATTCAAGAAGATATCAATTAAAAGACATACCGTTCGCGAGCGTTGTTGGCCTGACGGCGCTCTTTCTCGCGCTCGACTTTGATCTCCGGCGGGTCGTCCTCATCAGCTGAGCTACTGTGCGACAAACAGTAGGGAAAAAAATTGTGAAAATTTTTTGTTTTGATGGTTTTGTTTATGTCTTACTATCTGGAACGCGCCCGTTTCGTGCCCTTCCCGTGACTGGTTGTGCTATTACTGCCGTTGGCATTGGGTGTCGATCGCGCCGACGAAGACTTTTTACTTGTTGTGGCAACAGTTGGCGGCGGCGCTGAGTCGCACCTCATTTGACTGGCATTTGAAACAGAGACGGCACCACTTCGACCGATCTCTAGGCTTGAAGGACTTGGCTGTCAATGGATCACAATTTTGTTAATACAGATCCAAATAAAATCATTCGGTAAAGACATACCACATGACTCTCTAGTTGAGTGAGGTTTGTATGATAATTGGGAGCCCCCTCTGCGTGGTTACGCAGGATATCGATAGCATCATCGAGACGCTCACCCATAACACCGCGTGAGTGCTGTCGACACAAAACATTAGAATATAAATCAAATAAAAGACAAAAATGTGTTCAAAATGAGTTCACTCTAACAAACATCAAAATCAACTCAAAAACAATTGGTTTTAAAACATAACAAAATCAAACAAAATTTGGTGAAGACCTACCTCTCCGTGATCTCGGAGTAAATGAATGGCATCTTCGAATTGGTCATCAATTTGGGCCGATTGCTGTGCCATCCATGCAATACATTCAAAGTGTGTTTCAATGCATTCATTGATTTAATCAAAAACCAAACAAAATGTCAAAAAACATGCAAAAAGAGAGCAAATCATAAACGCGTTAAACTCATGCCTTATATTCTGTGCAATCAATTTGTAAATACATTTCTTAACAAAACAAATGATTTATCATAAAATTGAGACAATATTTACCAAAGTATGCAAATGAGGATCAGTTGCATCAGTTGTATTGGCAAATGGGGCAGAACTAGTAGTGACTGTCAGTCTCGATGGCCACGTCTGAGGTGAGGACACAGGCGTTGAAGACGTCGATCCGGAATAGCTGCTGGGGGTGTGATCAGTGGCGGCCACACCAGAACTTGAGTAAATGCCTGCCAGAGTCTTACCGATCGACTCTCCCGACTGAGTGGTAAGACTGGGCGACGAGACTACAGTTGAAGAGCCGGTCGGCGACACAAACACCGTTGAGGGCGAGACTGTTGGGTGCGTTGGCGGGTGTGCCACAGTTTGGGCCGTTTGAGCGCGAAATGACGACATCGGAGGAAGACTTGAAATATTGGACACAATCGGACCTTCATATATACTGTCAAGATATGCAGGAGTGGGTACAGAGCCCACCGGTCCACTGCCTACTGACGACACCGAAACCGGTGATGCCTGAACTGGTTGTGGCGTTGGTGGCTGTGGGGTTCCGAAACCATGATAATTGGACTGTCCGTTCCAATCACCCGAATCTAAGTAATAACTCGACGCATCGGAACCATAGAGTGTGCCTTTGGGTCAGACATCAATCATTACAAAACAGTTATGCAAAACATAATTAATCGCTTGACTGGACTCAGACTAACAAATATATGTTCTGAATGTCTGTCCACTAATTGAGTGATTAATAAAATGTTGAGTTTTGTGTTGAAAACTAAATTAAGTCTTAAATCAAATTCTAATTATATTTCAATGAATGAGTGATTTGAGAGACACAGTGGTAACAGTCAGTCCCTATCTATCAATACTACTGGAAAAAGGGTTGCATAAAGTGAGGAATGCCTTCGATCACGTTTTGTCTGCAGCTGTCAACAAATCGTCAGATAATTGAATGAATTGAGACTTTATTTCTAATATTTTTGATTAATTACTGTCTTTTGCTATCAATTAGTGCTTAAAATCAATGAAAGAGATCACGAAATGTAAAATATTTGTCTAATTATTGTCATGTTTTGCAAATTTGTTAATCATTTGGATCTAATGAGTGACATATCAGTCAAACGTAACGTTTCTATGCAATTATGCGAAGAGTGGAAGTGTTTGTAAACAATAAATGGTTTACCTCTTTGTGTATCACAAAACGGTGGGAAATATTGTGTATCCGAAGCACTGTTTTGCGGTTGAGTGCCATTAGGGCCGTTCGGTGGTGCCATGTGATGGTGCGAATGGTGCATATGATGGTCACCACCCAATTGGTGATAATGTGATTGTACTCCGACGGGCCCACCGGCGGCGGCCGAGTGCGGGCCCCCTACTGGTTGTCCCATTAGAAGTACTTCGTCGTGAGTGTGAGAGTCACCTGAAGACCCGTAAGGCATCACATAAGGCATTGAATCGCCACGACTTTTATCTGAGCCATCGGTCAAATCAAATGAAAATCAATTAAAAAGTGAGAAACAAAAAGTCGTTTTTCGACATAAATATCACTAAAAATAGAAAATCATCAGAAAAGAGGAGAACAGAACAGAAGAGAACCGAACGCTTCTGAAGAGAAAAATAAGGAGTTTTGGCGTTAAATAAATAATATTTGGAAATACTGTGAGAAAAGGCACTGATTTATGCCTTAAGGCTTAGATAAACAAAAACAACAATCAGTTCGTATGGCGTATCAAAAGCACATTCAATCCCTATATCCCTAACCATTGAGAGGAACCGATTCTAAGAATTATAACAAATAAAATAACGCTTAGAATCCCTGCCATTAATGCCATTCCTTGACATTAGTGTCAAAATCTGACTCAAAAGACAACGATTACAACAAATTCTTTGAATACCTTTTCGCGACTTAACTACCGATCAATTAATTACTCAATTAATGCATTTGAATGAGATTTTGTTGTAATTGAATACCAATTGAATAATCATTTAATAAATAAGACTTAAATCAAACCAAAAGTCGAGAAAAGACTTCAAATAATTTAAACTCAATTAAAGTGTATTTGATTTCAAACTATTATTCAATTACCGAAAGCTTTATTCAAATTACTCTTTCATTCAATTATTTTATTTTAATTAATTTTTTGCTTCCTTTTAGTCAATCATTCGTTTAATTAATGTCTAAATAATTAATTAAATTTCAAAATAACTAAAATCTAATCAAATTATGGCTAATATTGTGCTTAAATACAAAGGACAGGAACTAAGACCTAATGACTGCAAAACTCATTTGAATAACTAATGAACGAAAGGGACAATGAATCAGTTCTTGGTATTCAAGCAAATTATCAAATATTATTAATATTAGGACTATAAGCACTATAAGCTTAATTCATGTTTAATGCACTATTTTATCGTTAAAATGACTCATAAATGGGAAAAATTGCCAAAAAAATAGCTAAAAAATAGTACACATGTTATGAGATTTAAATGCATTAAAAAAAAATCTCGGAATCGATTGCAATAAAAAACAAACTCATCGGTGAAAATGTGAACAAAAAAGATGAGCAAAACATACAATTTTGAGTGTTTGCCACTCTTTGCCAAAACAATTAAATAACAATTTGAAGAATAATTACTTAAATTTAAAGAAAAATAATAAATAGAAAGAAAAATACAGTAAAAAAGTGTTGACTGAGTGAGTCTTCACTGCAAACACTTTGTTTGTTATCAATAATAACAGTAAAACAATAGTGAAAGTAGAGATCAATTGAGAAAAACACTGTTTCTTTAGGACCTGATTTCGACAATAAGACAGACAAATCAGTGTCAAAACAGTTGATAAACGATAAGAGAGATAAATGATAATGAAAATGATCAATGAATTACCCGTTTGTTTTTGGGCGATTTTGTTGAAACAGTTCTGGAAAACTTCAATGTAATGAAGTTCATCCTCGTTTGCGGCCATTTTTATATATTATGGCTCAAAACGAGTGTTGTATTCACAACACAACACTTCGATAGCCTATAGATATTGTATGAGCACTATATCCAGTCTACAGTTCACAGTATATTGTAGTCCACTCTCTCTATGCTGTGCTCTCCAAACACATACACACAACTCATACAATGCACTGAACACAGAACTACATCTATGACTCGTTTCAGCTACTCCTGCACTACTGTGCACTCCTGGCACTCAATACAAGCAGGACACCAATCGGTAATTGACTCTTTTTCAGAGAAATTGTCAGCCATAGTCATATTAGACATATTAGACAAAAGCTATTTTCAAATTTAATTCAATTAGAGTGAAATGGCTAGACTTGATTATTAGTAAGACCCAGATATTAAGTTGTCTGTCTGCGGATTAATTAGTGATCTTGCACCTCTTTATAACTGTTCAGTGAGAGAATTGTCGATAGTAGCGACGAACCGCTATTGGCGTCAAAACAAGTGAGACATTTAAACTCTGTCTGAGTCTCAAACTCTTCTTTTTTCTTAAGAATCACCAAAACTACTATTCTTTGCTCCAATTGTTTCAAATGATTTTTACGGTTAATTACACTCAAATCAGAAATAAATTTCGTTTTATTCTTCATTCAATCAAATATTCAGACTAAAAGTTCTGAAAGAGAGGGTTTCCTTTCTAAAGGATGGGTTGAGAGTGAATGCGACCCATTTTTTGCTCCAACAAAGAAGTTTTGCCTCAAATTGGGGTCGAATTACAAATGACTTGTTTTTAACTGAAAGTTAATCAAACATTTTATGACAAAAATCTCCTAAAAATCGCATTTTTTCAAAACCAAGTTATCCTCAAATTAGAGATAATAAGTGTTAATTAAAAAAATGATTTTGTCAGCCCTTTCCTCAACATCTGATTCCAATTATGAATTGCATAAAACTCTTTGTCACGACTTTTCGCCTCAAGTTTTAAGCCTTAAGTCTATTTGCATTTAACTGTTATTACACTTACTTTCCATTTATATTTGATTTTCGTTTCAATTCTTCGAATAAATTCTAAATAAAGTATTCTTTTAAGAAAATAGAAGATCAGATGAGAATCTATTATAGATAAATGAGAGACCTGGTGAGACCTGATCTGATTGATTAATTAGAACAATTTTTCCATAGTTTCGTTAACTTTTTTCAAATGTATCTCTAATTTAGAATAATTTATTAAATTTTGATTAAAATGTCAAATAAAGTACACATTTATTGATGTATACCTCAAAGTCTGATAGTATAGCACTTGAGATAACTACCCATCAAATATCAAGTTTAGTATTTGAAACAAACTGAATTTGGTCACACAATTCTCCTCTCAATAATAATGCGTATATTAAAGAATGATAACTAACCGAGCAATTGGTGAATAATAGATCAATTTTGACTCAATTATAGAAAATTGATTTTTAATAAAAACATAATTTATTTACAAATAATTTTGATTTAAAATTAGTTTTAATTTTTACTTTTATTACAATTATTGGTTGGAATGACAATACTCTTGGGTTTGTAGTGTTTGCAGCCCTTCTTATGCTTCTTATAGAGAGAGGGATCTATTGTGTTCGTTAAGATTTGCTGATGAAGGGGTCGGTTGTGATGGTTTAGGTACAGAAATCGCCGGTAATTCATATAATTGTTATTCATATAATGATTCGGATATTTTCGTGATTGAAATGAATAAGAATTAAATGGATTTATATTTGAATGTCTGATATCTTGAGAATCGGATCCAATATTTGAATTATAATTATTGTTGTGATTATTGGCAGAACTTATGTTAACATTTGCAACACTTTTCAGCTTTCCTTTGACCTGAGCTCTCATCTGTTCCCTTCGTTTTTCTAAAAGCTTTTCTCTGAGTTTCACTTCTTCTAAAAGAAGTCTTTCTCTAAGTTTTTGTTCCGCACTCTTCTGTTCCTCCAATTGTTTTCTGGCCTTAGCTTTAGGTTCTGCCAAAGAGAAGAGGTATTGCAGTATATTTTTTGCTATCTTTTTTCGATGTCTCAGAAAATTGATTCGATTTCTAAACAATTCCTTTTGTTTTTTGGTCTCATCTCTCAGTTTCTTGAGTTCGACCGCAGACTTGATCCCGAAATCTCTGGCGATTCGCCTCTTTTTGATAGCCTTATCGCTCATGTGTTTGCTTTTATCGAAATCTATTTTAATATCGTATTCAAGATTTCCATTCTTCTGGTGTTTTATTTCTGTTAATTTCTTCACTAATTTCATTCCTCTTAAGGCATCCATTGCTTTAACGAAACCGATGTAATCTCTGTATTGTATATAAGCCTCGAAACTAAGGCTTTCTTTAAAAGTGAAGCGTTTGAAGCCATCCTCTTCTTCTTTGATATCAAGACAGGGAATGTGGAACCGTCTTATTTCGCCAAAAGTACCGAACACTTTGACCAATAGGTTTGGCTGAGGTTTCTCTCCTCCAAACCATTTAACTGGAAGTGACTGAAACCGCAATTAATTAACAAATGAAGACATTTTTCAAAACAAATGACTCACATCTAAGTGAAGAGTGTCGGGTCTATACCCGGGTTTCATTTCATTCATCTGAGGGTTGTCTCTGAAGAATGACTCCCATTCGTGTCGAGTCGAACCTTAAAATCAATTAAAGAGTTAATAAATTATTGGACACTAAAACATGTCCAAGAAATACCGATTTTGAATCTCGCGGTCTTAACCATCAACTGTTGCGCAAAACCCGATAACTTGAGACTGATTTTGTTGAGTCGGGACTCGATTAAAGACATTTGGCTCTGAGACTCGCATTCGGCCTCAAATCGGATGAATTCAATGTTTGATTTACTCACTTTCAGTGTCTTAAACTTAAGAGGTTTAATCTTCTTCTTAAGTTTGTCCATCACTTCCCACGTACTAATAGTCATGAGTTGTCCGCTATTATCTAATGTCTTGAGTGTGGGAAGCGTTACTGTGATGGTCAGCTTTGCGATTGGTTTGAGCCACAAATCTAAAGCTGGACACAACTCAACCAAATCCTTGTCATCGCAAAAGTGTGGTTCAGCCATCTCTGGTCACAAATCAAGTGATTCGAGACAATTGTCGAATCAGATAATGTGGACAAAAATTAACTCATTTTTGATGTCATTTGAGTGTCGATTAAATCACATAAAACATATAAATAACGTCTTCACAAAATTAAACTAATTTTATATCAATTTAAGAATTTACTGTCAGATAATTAGATCAATTTAAAATATAGTTAAATTATCATGATAATTTAAGCATTTGATGTATTTGATTGGAATTTAATTGGATTAATTTTTGCAAACTTTGGGTGAAATAACGTAATTATTGTGATAATTGAGGAATATTTTGATCACATGTTTTGTTTTTGTTTGCTTTTTGTTTATTTACTGAAAAATTAATATCAAATTAAATCCAATTTTAATTACAATTAAGACTTTGTTTTGATCTCAAAATGAATTTAAAACTATTCTTAAATTATAGGTAATTGTCTTCATAAGTGTTAAAACTAAAGTGAAGACAAAATGTTGTCATTTGTGATCCGCTCTTTAAATCGACAGACATTTAAATCACTTCAATCACAGAATTATGTCAAAAGATTTTATTCAAATCAAGAGTTGAATCAGAAGAATGCCAACGAAGACAAAGAGAAATCAGAGAAGTCCTATCACTTCCACAATGATTGGGACGAAACCACTCGAGTATATCAGGAGTACTACAGAAGATATTACGACAACTTTAAGAACAAATTCGATAACAAGAGTAGCGACAGACAGACGGACAACAATAATGACAACAAATACCGAAACCAGAAGAATAACGAGAGGTTTAACTCAAACTCATTTTTCTTCAGTGAATGCAAATACCATTTGTTGACTCTAAGACTTCTTGAGAAAGTTGGATATCTTGTAAGTAATCCATTAAAATTAAATCCTAAACATTTTTCCATTAATTTCCATAAATTCTTTGAATAATTGGTCCCATTTTGCGGCCTTTTTCTCATTTCTTTGATTATCTTTGGATTTATGTTATTTTGATCTTTAATTTCATTTTAATTATAACTCTTTTGTAATAAAAGTTTTTCAAACATTTATTTCTCAATAGTTTGAGTGCTTTTTCAGATAATTACTGATTAGAGGACAGAGTTTGGCACTCAATCAGCAATTCTTGTATTTTGTTTACTTGTATTAGTGTTGAGCTCAGACTCGAGATTTAACCTCAAAAAGACTAAAGAGATTTATACTTTTGAAAACATCTGTCATTTGTCTCATTTTCCCATTTTATAGCCTAAAGCCAATAATAGCCCCATTATATCCACATAATAAAAGTTCAGAAATTGAAGGGCACTCAATAGAGTTATGTAATTAACATTTACTCGATTATTATACAATATTACAATATTTGGGATCATTTTTGTTGAAATATTGAAAACTAGTTAAGTTTGAGCGCATCACAAGTGGTGTTAATTATCTTAAGTTTTCTTTTCTGACAAAATATTATTTTTTGCGTCAAATATGTGACAATATTTTGATAGTCTATTGGCTGATGAGATCTTCCATCTGTTTGGAAGTTGTCTTCAAATTTTGTATTTAATCGACAAATAAACGTCTTTTTCATTCACTAAACATATGTTTCTTATAAAACAATTCATTTGATCTCAACTTTAAACTGATTCTAAGTTTTGTTATAAAAGTTATTCGATATTTACTTTTGTTCGAAGCCTTCAAAACTGAAGATTAGTTTTTTGAAATCTATTTCAAAGTTTTATTATCTTTTATTTGCTTTTGTTGTCTTTAAAAGTGTATAATATATCAAAATATTTGCATTATTTTGTCCAAAAGGGCGCAGCGATTGTTGTGGGCCTTCACTTCGAGAGTCCGGTATACTATAGCCGACAGCGCGCCATACGTCGTCAATTAGAAGGAACGGCTAATGATTCAAACAACTGCTCAAACAAAATCTGCGGACAATGCAAATATTGTTCGGCATTATTCTCGAAGCTCAGGGTGTTGTCGGCGCCCATCAGAAAGAGTTACATCTTCTCCAGATCGAGTAAATTCCCGAACAATTCAAAGATCACTGAAATTCCTGAAGAGAAAAGTTACGATCAAAGCCATGACAAATCCATAGATGATATTCCCCTAACATTTGAGGCAAAGAAAGCCATCGAACAGTCTTCCGATCCAATCGATGATATCTGTCGTCAACTGCAGACCGCATCCATCAATTATATCGATAGACTCAACAATATGTTGGGAATTGCTATCATTAATACTGATCCCGACGAAGCCATGCGATGCTGGCGCTCAACCAAAACGAGTCCAAAAGCACTTTTCAATATGGGAGTAGCCTTTGAAAGAGGTATTCACTCGTCTGATGGCGTCCCAGACTTAAAGCAGGCCTTCGATCACTACATGATATCGGCGTCTATGGGACACAAATCAGCGATTTATAACTTATCCCTGTTTTACATGTTTGGAAAGGGAGGCGTTGTTCCCATTGATCTCAACAGAGGAGAAGCTCTATTGCAAAAAGCGGCCGAAATGGGTGTCAAACCCGCAGAGGATTACATCGAAAGGTTGAAACAGAAACGAATGTCTGAACTGAAGCCAACACTAACTAAGACTATACGCAACTCAGTCTCTGCTCCTAATCTGACGGTTTTGAACACTTGTTTCGAGTCATATAAAACCGAAAATCTTAAATATTCACAAAAATATTCTCAAAACCTGAGTATTGCGAATAGGGTTTAGGTTTTCCCCTCTTTATTATAGCATTTATTATGATTTCCTCACAATTATAGTTCAAATCATTGAATTTCAGTCGATTTTCTTTATGTTCATTAATTTTGTTAATCATTTCATTGATTTTGTTTAATTAAAGACTTAATTTGACTCCAATTCTAGTCTTAGTTTTGTTTCAATTATTATATAATTATTATTTGTCTTCAGATTATTCAATAAATCCCTTAAATAATTGAAAAATGTTTTATTGTATAAGAAATAAGAATTTATGACAAATTTTGTGTTAATTTTTGACTAAAATTATTATTTGTTTAATAAATTGAATTAAATTTTGTCTAAAAAACAAATGTTTTCCTCTTTTTTCAAATTAAAGCGCTTTTGAAAGTTTTCTGATATAAATCCTCTCCGAAGGAAAGGTAGGAATCAATAGTTATGAATAAAATATGACCCAAACAAAGCCATTATCTTATTTAATGTGGATTTCATTGTTTACTCATTTGATTCAATTGAAATCTCTTCGAAATTGTTTGCATTCATTAAATTAATGTTAGTTTTGATGGCTTTCACCAATAATTGTCTGTTTGCGTGTCTTTTATCCAAACTATTGCTGGTTCTGGTCATCAAAGCTGAAGAAGTGAAGCTTTCAAGTAATCTATCAGTTCATACATTACTACCGATAAATGATAGATATAATGATTGGAAATCAATAAATGGTTGGAATTGTTTTCAATAAATCAATCATTTGTTAGTTAATTGTCTTTTAAATAGACTGCTCCTCCCCTTTGGGTCTGATTGATGGCCGAATACATGATTGGCAGTTGAGTGGGTCTTCCAATTACAATAAAGATCCAAATTGTAACGTAAAATATGCCAGAATTCATATGTGGCCGGGAAGGGGATGGTGTCCCGACTCTAATAAGACGGAACAATATTTGCAAATAGATTTGGGTTTCAAAACTGCCATAAATGGTATCATAACTCAGGGCAGAGCAGATGGAAAGTCATGGATAAAGAATTTTTATCTACTTTTCAGTGATGACGCAAATGAATGGATTTATTATAATTCAAAGCAAAAAGTTCTTGGAAACAAAGACTCCCATTCTTTGCAATACTTCTTATTCTCAAAAGTAATGATATTTCGATTCATTAGAATTGAAGTGATTTCATGGCATAACAATCCGGGTCTTCGACTCGAACTTCTTGGATGCCGTAAATGCGATCAAATCATTAATTATCCGCCGAGAAGTGTATATAAGGCTTCGAGTGCTCGCAATTGGCCACAAGACGCATATTGTTCACCAGATAACGCCTATATTGATGGCTCTGTTGGGTGGTGCGCCAAATGGAATAACCAGCACCAGTGGATTTCAATTGATTTGGGTCCGCCCGCTCTTGTTGTTGGTGTAGTGACTCGGGGAAGTGGAGCTCCATATCGTAGACATTGGGTGACATCGTTTTCAATATCGTATTCAAATGATTCTCTTCGATGGACTTTCTATAAAGAGGACTCGAATTTGACTAAAATCAAGAAATTTGACGCAAATATGGATAAAGAGACAAAAAGATGGCATTATTTCGATACTCCAATTATCGCCCGATTTATTCGCTTTAATCCAATCACTTGGAAGTCAAGAATCTCAATGAGAATCGGTGTCATCGGTTGTCTCCATCAGGGATTGTGTCCAAACGGTTTCTTTAGAGTCAACAATAATAGCGAATGCGGTATATATTGATTCAAAACTTTTCTAATCCGAAGAATAAAAAGGTTTTTGACTGATATTACCTCTAATTCTTTGAGTTTAGTACCAAACCTGTCATATCATAGGAATACATGGATTAATGATAAGAGACATTCTTGGACTAACTGGGAGTTTGGGAATTCAAACTATGCAGTCGATGGTTATGGAGACTACGAGAAGTCAATGCAGAAGTGCGCTCTTCTCGACAACTATTTCGTAGAGACCCCCATATGGATGGTTGACCTGACAGAGGTAGTGGCCATTCATGGAGTGGTAGTGGTTTCGTGGCCACAACACTATACCCAGAATCACATCGAAAGGCTTTTAGTGGCTTTCGATAAGAACTCAAAATTCATTACTCATAACACAAGTCATTCCTCAAATCAAAGTTTTTCAGAGTCTCTCAATATTTGTGGTAATATTACTGTCGAACAGTTGAGGACGAGTTCGAGGATTCATATCAACTGCGAAACACATGCCATCGGAAGATATGTATATATCATAGCATTCGGTGGCGACAAATATTCTCGCCTTTTATTCAGTGCTATTCTGTGCGAAGTCTATGTCTATTAAAAAATTGTATTTAAAACAAAACAAAACAGATTTGTCCCAAACTTTACTCAATAAATGTTTGAATGAAATAACTGTTAATAAGACTACGATTTGCATCACATCCCGACAAATGAGGCTTTAAATAGTTTTACCTAAAAATTAAAGGATATCTAAACTTCCTTTTGTTTGTCCAAAAATCTATTATTTTGCCATAAATTAGTTGAAAACCATTTTAAATGTCATTTGATTTGATTGAAATGGAAATAAAATTTTGAGTCAAAAATGTTTAAAATAATTTTAATACTTTCTTTATCTTTGGGTCAGTATTCTTACCATTGAATTATTTTATCTTTCAATTGTTCCTTTCCTTTAAAGCTTTTTGCTTTGATGATGTTGAGGATAATTCTTCGCACAGACATCATAGTCGACATAATTCCGATTATGATGATTGTGAAGGTAAGAACTTCTCATTATTCCGACTCAAGCGGTCGTATTAAAGCTTTTTGTCAAAGTTGTGAAGGACAGTATACAGGGGGACCACATGACTCTTACGGTTACAATAAAGGATCAGTGTTTCAAAACTGCTTACTTTGAAATATCCCTCATTATTGTCGACAATATGTCTGAAGAGAGGATTTATGGAACTTCAGATTTTGGATCAAAAACTAAAGACACAAAAAATGCTACAAAAGAAAAATCTGTTGTTGTTTTTGATGGTCTCGATAAGGGATCGATGTATCGTATTCTAATTGTTATCATTTCAAATAAGAAAGGACAACCAAGGAATGAACTTGGTCGGAGAATTCATACTAAGACTTTTGGTGGTTTGTAATTCATTGCAAATAATTTTGTTCTTAATTTTTATGAATTATCCATTAATAAGGAGTTAATAAAGGTCCCTCACAACTCGAAATTATTCTGATAGTAGTTCTGGCATTCCTTCTATTGATAACATTCCTATTGCTGGGAGTTTTATTATACATGTAAATATCTTCACTATCTTTAAAATTAATTGATCTGGACATAATTGAAATAATCAATGTTATAGAAACTATGCGGGAGAGTCACGACTCCAAAGATTCTTTTTTATGTGGAGTAAAAACGACAGAAAGAAATTAATTCGAAGGAATAATCCCAACGGTATTAACATATAAATTGATCACACTATTGATCACTTCAATTGATACAAATTCGCTTACAATTTATATGTTGTCAGTATATGATCAGTCTTACCGGTGCTCTACTCTATCATTTGGTTCATTTCACGAACAAGAGTTTGAAATTAAGAGCCATACGATTGGTTTGTCTGAATTGAGTGATACCATCCCTTCTATGATAGACAATGGAGTTCTTAAACAGGAGTTCGCATCAGTTTTCAGGGGACAACTTATGCGATGGGATTATGGAAAACAAGTACAGCACAGGTCTAAGAACAGATACGGAAATCTATTGCCTTACGATCACTCGCGAGTCATTTTAGACACAATTGATAACGACGTTAACACAGATTATATTAATGCTAATTATGTGGACGGATATAAGTGCCCGAACCGCTATGTGGCCACTCAGGGGCCTCTTACCAACACTATCACAGACTTCTGGCGAATGGTCTGGCAATTAGAGAGCCATCAAATAGTTATGCTGACCAGTCTTGATGAGGGAGGAAAGGTATTCAATTTGAATCAACACTTTTTCATCAATCAATTATTCAAATATTTTTTTCTTAAGAATAAATGCGATAAGTATTGGCCGGACAGCACTCAGACCTATACTTATGGGGATAAGACAGTAAAAGTAACCCTCACTAAGACTGAAATGTTTGCTGATTATATAGTTCGAACGTTTTCTTCAGAAAAGGTAAATATTCTTGATTTCAATTCTGGTATCAATTGTTGCAAAACTCGATTAATTAAAGGATGGGGTTGTGCGGGATGTGATTCAATATCACTTCCTTTCGTGGCCTGACCACGCAGTGCCAATGTATGCCTGTTCTCTGCTAACATTCATCAAAAGAGTCCGATCTTCGATGCACTATAAGCCGACGCAACCCATTATAGTTCACTGCTCTGCAGGGGTCGGTCGCACCGGAACTTTCATTCTGATCGATGCGATGTTAGAAATGGCAAAAAATGAGAAACAAATCGATGTTTTGAAACATTTTTGTGTAATAAGACAACAGAGGATTAATTTAGTAGAGAAGTTGGGACAGTATGTGTTCGCACATCAGGCTCTCCTGGAGGCGCTCTCACACGAGTCAACATCTATTGATTGCAATGACTTCGAGAACTACTACAAAAAGCTCACTAATTATGACTACAATAATAAATCATTGCCTCTAATGACTCAGTTTCAGGTCTGGGCTCACAATTAAAAACATAATCAAATGTTTTATAAAATTTTATTATAGATTTTGAACAAACTATCGCCACAAGTCATCAATCAGGAGTCATGTCAAAGTGCAAGAGCACACTCTGATCAGAATCGCAATCAGACTATAATACCCCGTAATTGAAATAATTGATCAATTATTAAATGACAAAACAATCAATGAAATCAAATAACTAAATAAAGGGATGACCAGAGGGTTAACCATTATAGATACCGCCCGATAAGAAGACTCATTAAAGAACTCGAAATTCTCATACTTCTAACTAAAGCATTATTTAGCAAATAAATGATCTACAAATCCTTCTCTATTCTAAAGTACCTTTAATTAGATTTAATTTAATGTTTTAGACATGAATTGCCTAAAATAGTAACTCTGGTCATTACCCTCATCTGATTTAAAACTAATTCTGATAAATTTGTTTTCAATGGACAGCCGATTACGCGCGGGTTATTCTGCCGGGAAATAACGACTATATTAATGCTGTTTATGTAAATGTAAGCAAATATTAGTTTATTTATAATTAATTCGTTTAAATATAACAAATATTTTGAGAGTAATTCCAAAGTTATTAATCAAAGCAATGAATTATTTAATTATTGTTTTATAATAATTGCATTAATTAATTGAATTAATATATATTTGGACTCAAAAGGGATACAAACGTCGGGACGCGTATATCGTAACTCAATTACCATTGGAGTCAACTCAGAGTCAATTCTGGCAAATGATAGTCTCGACGGCCACTAAAACTATTGTTCTTCTCAATGATATCAAAAACGACAATCAAATTGTGCGCTCGTTTTCCATCACTTAATTCAATGAAGTATTGAATAAATGTTTAATTATTTATAGTATTGGCCGACGATCTCAAACAAACAGATGGACTTCAAAGATAACAAACTGAGTGTTATTCTCATTAGTGAAGAGAATCACAACGATATGACAATTCGTATCTTCCATTTGCCACAAAACGATCTGACTGTCAAACAATTCCATTTGAAGGGTTGGCCAACGCTAGCAAACAAGCCCTCTGTTTCGCCACAGGCTGTCATTGATTTCATGGAGAAGACCGAGCAATGGATTCTTCAGACTAACGCTAACAGTACTGTAGTTCAGTGTTTGTAAGTAATGGTTAATGAAGTGGTATTATGAGATCAGAATAACTGTTAGTCTGGAAGAGTAGGACTGAATTGATTATAAGTTATTATTGAGTTCTAATATATTTGACATTTTGTTTGACAGCGATGGCAATCAAGCGTCGGGTATATTCTGTGCGACCGCTTTTATTTGTGACCGCATTAAAGAGGAACAATTGGTCGATGTTTTCTTAGCCGTACAAACGGTCCGCACAAATAGACCCCAATTTATCACTGATTTGGTAATGTATTCACAAAATTATTAATTCAATTAAATGTTAGTTCAAAACGAAGAACAGTTTAGAAGAAAATTATTTATAATTTAATTATTATTAAACAAAGCGTTCGTTAGTTCGAAGTATTTCTTAATTACAAATCAAAAGCTTATTAAACGTATTAACTGTTAAATAATAGGATCAGTACAAGTATTTGCATCAGTTGGCCATCAATTATCTGCAACATTTCGACACTTATGCCAACTTCAAGTGATTTGTCGACCAATTGTTGTTTCGTTGGATTAATGGCACCAACCGTTCAATCGATTGGAGGAATAATAACTTGTTTTCAATTAATTATTGTTTTCTCGATTCAAATGAAAATTAGAAATTAATTAGACTTTTGTTTCGTTTATTTTCTTTCGATTATTATATTATTATTAATTAATTAATAAACAATTAAATCGTTTTTTGTATTTAATTAATAAGTAATTGAATTGAAGTTTAAGATTAAAATTATTAATAAAATTCGATTAATATATAATTCAATTAAAATTGTCGTCAAATAACAGTAAAACTTCGAATTATCTTCAGTTATCACTTAAGTTAATCCATATATAAACTCAATTAAACTCTTGTTTTGTCGGAAATATAATTGCTTTTAAAAATTCTTATATTAATTGTCGAGTAATTACACAAATGTGTCATAAATTGAGTTAATTTTGCGATTCATTTGATTATTACTCTTATATTCATTTAATTCGCTTTTGAATTACCAATGAATTTATGGCAGAAGAGGTCCACAGAAGAAGAAGATTATGACAACAATTATAATGAAGTGATTAATAATTGAGTTAATAATAATAATAAACATTAACTTCGGTTATATAATAGTGCAGTTCTTCCTCTTACGGCCTTCCTTTTTGTGTTTCTTCTTGTCCTTTCCGTTTCTGTCTCTAACTTTACGTATTTCTCTGACTAACGTATAGAAAGCGTCGTCGACTCCCATACGAGTCTTTGCCGAAGTCTCAACGAAAGGGATCCCATAATTCTTTGCCACTTCGTTGGCGGCTCTCATATCGACGGCACGGGTCGGTAAATCACATTTATTACCGACTAATACCATCGGAACGTCATCCGCGTCTTTGACGCGCTTTATCTATTGTAATAGTAAGGAATGTCATCGAATCTGATTCTCACACTATTGGTCCGAATCGGCCGCTAATAAACCGATTCTTATAGAATCATAAGTTTTAAGGAAAGCCTATATTTTGGTCATTCGGCAGTCATTTCGGCGGAATTTAACTCAATTTGTCGGTCAAAGCAATTAAAATAAAGGGGTGACTCATACCTGTTCCCTATACATTGAAATATCTTCGAAAGACTTTGCATTATTGACAGCAAATACCAGAAGAAATCCCTCTCCGGTTCTCATATATTGGTCTCTCATTGCACTGAAAACAACATTTGATTTAAAATTAATTTTAGTTTTAATTAAAAATGAAATTAATTTTATAAATGAGTGGCAGTTATGGTATACCTGTACTCTTCCTGTCCCGCAGTGTCCAGAATATCGAGAAGACATGTCTCGCCGTCGATTACCACTTGTTTTCTATACGAGTCCTCAATAGTGGGATCGTATTCGTCAACAAAACTGTGGTTTAAATTAAAGACAAAGAAATTAATGAATAAAATCCATTTGAATTGCAATTAATAATTACTGGTTCTGAATGAGTTGAATAGTTAAGGCACTTTTGCCAACGCCTCCGGCTATAGACAAATACACAATTAGTTAACAAAATAATTGCAACAATTGGTGGACAGGGATGTACTGACCGCCGACAACGACCAGCTTGTATTCGGTCATAATCTCTGCATTGCGTTCAACCATATATTCAAACAAATGGTAATTATTAACAATTAAATGACATTAAAAGAAATGTCACCACTATTTCCGATAATTAATTAATTAATTTCTATTCAATTGTTTAATAAAATAACAAAAATTGAAAACAAAATTATATTTTGAAAAATTTAATAATAATTAAAATCGATTAATGAATGTAAAAATCAATGCATATATCGATTCAATACTAATAAACATTAATTAGATTAAAGACTTTAAAGACATTCAATCGATTCAATAGATATTAATTTAGATAAACAACTGATTAATGAAGAGATTAAAAACACAACAAATTCTGTGAACTCTCAACAAAACATCCATAAACTACATGCAGTTCTGTTGAAGGGAGGGCTGTTCCTAAAAAGAGTGGTTCATCTTATTCTTGTTGCACAACCTTATCTTTTAATTTAATACCCAGCGATAAATTATTAGGAACATTGTTATCGAGTTTGTTTTCAGCAAATTTTCCGCTCAATCGAAGTGTATTTGCATTTTATTGTTGTTTGCAATGAAATATTGTAGTTATCCTGCAATTCAAGCCTATTATCTAATCAGTAATCGATGCAAAAATACACTTCACTTCAAATTAAAGTTTTAATCATTAATTTTTGGCTTAAATTGCGTTATCTTTGCATAGATTCAAATGAATTGATTTTCTTATTCAAAGCCTTAATCACTATTTATTGCATTTTTAGTCAAATAAGTGTTTGTTTGCACGGATTCGGCAAAAGAGTTATTGTGGTTATTGTGTGCAATGTTTCACACCTGCAATGTCTTAGCAATCGATCGGTTGAGCCCTTGTCTCAACTGACAGCTCAGGTGTGTTTGCGTTTAATGGGGAGACAACCAAAGCACACGTTTTTTATTACCGCTTAAACAGTTTAGTCACTCATATTGGATGTGATGGTCTCATCTGAATGGCATTTAAATAGGGAACAGCCTAAACAACCTAAACAGCCTAAACAAAGCAACTGCTGCTGCACTGCCCTCAAAATAGTGTTACAGCCATACATACAACCGTTAATGAGATTTAGAGTCCATTTCGACACCAAGTCCTACACCAATGCCAGCACTGAATTAAGGCTATGAGGAGAGCCATAAAAACATCTTTTGTCAATTTAAGCGCTACTTCTCAGACTTTTCAGACCAAACTCCAGGACTAGTTTCAGAACCTATGGATGAGTGCATTAGACAAATGAGAGGGAGACTACTCAAGTGAAGCCCAACATAAGAATAGGAGTCTGTAGGAGTCGAATGACACATAAATAGGCCTCTAATGAGAACTTGGAATAAGTGACAAATAATTGTGTCATTAAATTTCAAAATTCAAAATATAATGAATCAAAAAACAGAATAATTTTTCTTTGAGTAAAAAAATGTTAATATTTATGGCTTTACTTAATTTGAAGCAAACTTTCAGTTTTTTTTGTTGGTTCTTAAGTATTGCCTGAGTTTAACGAAAGTTTGAGCGCAGAATAAGATAAGGGCTGAGCAACAGTCGACAGCCTGTGCAACAGTTACAGTACTTTGAGTCTGTTCTGGAGCCCTGGCTTTGCTTGGCTTGTAATCTGACGATTGACTGAAGTGTTGTTTGAGTAATAGTGGGGACAAAGTTCTCTAAACAAGAAGTTGTTATGGCATACGGGGCTGTGCTCTCTCTATGTATGCTTGGGCACAGCCTATGCACAGCTCAGGCTTAATGCATGACAGAGAGGCAAACCTGAAGAGGGAAAAGACAGGGCACAAACTCGAGGAACAAGTGTTGTACGAATGCTGGCCTATGCTGTCCTACCCTCACATTTGTGAGTAGTTCTGTGACTCGTTTCACGTTTACTCTGTTTAAGGCTTTCAGTTATCAGTTGTACTCAAAGTTAAGAAAAGTGCGAAACCGTCTAAACTGAGAGCCAATCTGTTGTCCAGATGTAAATATCATCCACACTTTCCTATTGTTTTTCTTGTCCTAACGGCACAAGACTTGACCCGTTCGTCAGTTTGACCATCAAATGTCCAATTAATGCATTGTCTGATCGACTCTTTAATCGATAAATCAATTGATTGCTAATTTGAATCACAGTTTCACTGATATCGTAAAGGAGTAAAAATAATAATGTATTTGGAAGTGACTCCTATTCAGTGCTAGTATTTGTAATCCACACCCAATTTGTACGAAATTGTTATTAAGTTTCCCTAAAAATTAATTCCAAGTCTTGAGTGAAATGATTTTAATTTAAAGATAAATAAGAAAATTATTTTTGCGAAGAAAAGAGTTATATTCAGAAGAATATGATTATCAAAGAGAAAGTCCTTTTGTTGCAGAGTTGTGTTTTGGTGATTTGCATTTGTCTGAGCTCTTCGTTTACCGCAAATTGTAAGTAATGTTTGTTTTGAAAATGAATTGCATTTTCTTTTCTTTAAAATGATTTTGCAATTAATGCAAACTTTTTATTGATTGCACAGTTGTCGAGCGGTATACCCACACCGGTGTCCAATATTATCAACAATTGCTGTTTGATGTCCAGAACTACCAGCTTATAGTCGGCGCCCGGTATGTATGGCTTATCTCTTAGAGTCTAATACCAAAAGCGCTGCGAAAGAGAATAGTTTTGAGACAATTTAGTGACAAATTTCAGTGCAATTACTCTCTGTTTTACTGCTGTTGTCTCTGATCTTAAGTAAAGCTTCAAATGAATGTACGATAAAACTGTTCTTAGGCTTAAAAAAAAGTTGATTCAAAGCCCAATATCTTATTTGTTTATTTAGCTGAAGAGTGCCTCACACACGACCTGACTCAGCGATTGTCCTTCGAGTGACAGTTGCTCTCAATTTTTGATTTAGTTTTTGCAGACATTTATTGAAAGAAAATTTATTTTTATTATTATTTCAAACATTTCTCTAAATGAGTGTCTATTTTGACTAATTTCTTACATAAGGTGTCGACCCTATCATGAGGTGCAATATCTGTGCAAATACTCTGAAAAGCAAATAATAGCGTCGAATGATATATAAGTCGAGAGTCAGATAAGACAAGAGTGAAGTCAACAAAAAAGAGAAATCTTTTTTGCAACCAATCTCTTCAGCAGATGAGCTCCTGTTTCAGAATCAGATCATATTTCAGCAGAAGTTTTGCCAAACCTATAGTTTGTTCTCCAATTTGTCTCACTTTGAGAGATAATTATTCAAACAGACATTTGTTGAAAAAAATAATACAAAATATTTATAATAAAAACAATAATTATTCAAAAACTTATTCTCAAATTCATTGCAAAACCATTTGAATCTTATTTAGAGATGATTTCAATGGAAAAAACATATAATTTGTTATACTTTAAAAGCTTTTTCAATATTTTGCAAAAAGTGAGCCCAAGAAAGCAATAAAACCCCACTCCATCCAAGGTCTCTGCTGTGCTGTCTGTGTTCTGTCCATTACTATGGATCAGCACATAATAGACTTTTATTTTTTCTGTTCCTTTCAAAGTGAACCACAAAAGTAATAAAAGAGATGAACATTAATAATGGAAAAGGATTTTATTTATTTCTTTGAGGCCTCACCTAAACCAGTGAGCAATAGGGTGTAGGAGCGGGAGAGGGAGGGAGGAAGAAGGAGAACAGTACAAGAGGGTCATGTCCTTCATGTGTCAAAAGCCAATTCAGAGTCAAACTGTGAAACTTATCTCCAGAATAGGCCCGCATTTAGTTCAATGTCTTGAGTGTCGGGTGTAGTCCAGAGACCAATGGTTTCATTTTGCAAATCATTTTATAATCGATTAAAGTCTTTGAAAGTCTTTTCTCTTTCAAAAAACTTCTTTTATTTTTGACCCGAATATCAAAAAATGCATTAAATTTACACAAATTTTGATTCAATTTATTTATTGCATAACTTTTAGAGATTATTTGGTTCGACTCGGATTAGATAATTTCAATTCTTCTCGACCCGAAGCCCAATACATTCCCGCAGATTCAGAAAAGCAGAAACTATGTCAAACCAAAGGAATGAAGCGCTGGCAGTGTCACAACTATATTACTGTCCTTTTACCCATCACTGGCTCCAAACAGGTCTTAATTTGCGGCACAAATGCCTTTTCACCCGAATGTGAGATAAGACAGTTATTGAGTCTGTCCACAGTCATTAAACGTGAGACCGGTATCAGTAAGAGTGCTTTCAGTCCCCTCTGGAATACGAGTTCATTACTGACTCAATCAGGCGACTATTACTATGCCGGACCCCTAGACTTTAGAGGAATCGATGGGGCTATCATTAAACACTCCGGTAGTCCATTGTCCTCTCATTCATCGATGTTAACTACAAGTAATCCCAATAAGAAGACAGTCCTGAGAACAATCCAATCAGATTCGAAGTGGATTAATGCAGACGCAAACTTCGTATTCAACTTTGAGTACGAGAACCACATTTACTTCTTGTTCAGAGAATCTGCGGTCGAATACATAAATTGCGGGAAAAGAATATATTCACGAATTGGAAGGGTTTGCAAGAATGATATCGGAGGACAGCTATACTATAAAGAGAACTGGACTTCATTTATAAAGTCTCGACTCAATTGTTCGATTCCGGGAATCTTTCCTTTTTATTTCGATGAAATTCAATCCGTTGATTGGCTCGAGTCTAGTGATGTGCCCACACTTTACGCCACATTCAATACACCTGAGTATGGCTTTCATTTGATTTACATTTAAAGGGCAATAAATTAATACTCTTTTAAAACTAAAACTCTTTTATTGTTTTTATTCTCATTAGAAATTCAATTCATGGTTCAGCCATCTGTGCCTTCCGTATAGATTCAGTGCTGTCCTCATTTCACGGACAGTTCAAACACCAGAAAAATATGGACTCTGTTTGGGAGAGCACTAACGCTAATAAAGATATCTTTGAGTGCATGGCTTCGGCCAGAAATGGTTCAGAATCGCATCAAATGCAAAGACTTAACTCTCAGTTCCAGTTAATGGATTCGGCCGTTCAGTCAGTGAATGGCAGACCCTATGTCATCGATACTGACAAACGGTTTAGATTTATAGCGGTTGATGTCATTCAAACAAAATATCAGAATTCAGTTGAAATTATTTTTGTGACCACAACTGATGGCATTCTAATGAAGTACGTTCGGTGGCCCTTCTCAACAAAGGCCTGTCTCGTAGACCAGATTAGAGTCATTCCCAATAATAGCGATGACTCTATACTTTCTATGAAACTCTTAAAAGACACGCAATCTTTGTATTTGGGATCAAAACGAGAAATTATTCGCATTCCTGTCGAGCGCTGTAATACTTATACCGATCGAAGTCAATGTTTGCTAAGCGGTGATCCCTATTGTGGTTGGGATCAGCTAAGAATGGCGTGCAGTACAGCGCCCGGACGTAATCCTCAATCACAAGAATGGATTCAAAACGATTCGACGCAATGTTTTGAGTCGAAAACCAATCGATGGACCGATTGGTATGAATGCAATCAAATCAATAAGAGTTTAGGCGACCGTTGCTTATGTCGGTCCAGAGCCTGTTCTCAGACCACTCAGAGCTGTATTGACGGCAAAGAAATTCAAGTCACGAATTGCACACAAAACGGTGGTTGGACTGAATGGTCGCAGTGGTCAGCCTGTTCTGCAAGTTGTGGTCCCGCAAACAAATATAGGTATAGGAGTTGCTCTAATCCCTCTCCAGCTTTTGGTGGACGCGATTGTCGCGGACCTGAAAAAGAGGTAAAGTATTCACAAATTTATTCGTTTTGAAAGAATTTTAATTAAAATCCTTTTAACAGGTTTTGCAATGTATGAGTCAACCCCCGTGTGTCGACACGAGCCTACCTTCAGAACCCATTAATCATTGGTCTCAATGGTCTGATTGGGGCCCCTGTTCTGCCAAATGCGAGGGCGGAGTGCAGTTAAGAACCAGACGTTGCGATAAATCCAAGGAATGTGTCGGTTGTGATAAAGAGTGGCGAATATGTAATCGACAGGAATGTCCTGAAGTTAGACAACAATCAGATTGGAGCGAATGGTTCACCAAAACTATGGCAATCGATGGAACTATTCAACAGAGAATACGATACACCTGTAGGACTCATTCCGCCGAAGCTTCTAATGTTATTCTTCAGCCAAAAATTGAGGAAAGATTTATTGAGTCAAAAGAAGGCTGGTCCCAGTGCTCTGACGACTCTTGCAATGGATGGCAATTCAAATGGAACGGAACTCATTATATTAGGTCTGTTCTCATAAAGTCTTCACTTTATACAAATAATTAACGATTTTTATTACAGACGTCAGTGCGAGTCATGCAAAGGATGGTCCAATTGGTCGCATTGGTCCCGATGTTGGGCAGACGGACAGCAGTTTAGGACTCGTGAATGTGACGGAAGTGATCGATGTTTTGGTCATTTCAAAGAGTATCGCGAATGCAATCCATTGAACGATCAGTTCTCTGCTAATAATGAGATCAATACTATAAATGCTATGAACGACAAACCCTACCGAACGGCCGCCTCTAAGAATATGGAATCCAATGACCAGAACTATAGCCTACAAAAGCTTTTGATTTATTCGATGCTATCCTTCAGTTTCGGTGCGATTGTCTCCGGAATTATTATTTACTTCTTTCTCTCCAAAAATGAGAGAATGAAGAATATGAGACACCAAAGGCTGAGCTTAAGGCTGTTCTCTTCAATGAAGTCAACATCCAATGCCTATGAGTCCCCCCACGAGTATAAGTCTAATCAATCGGCACTTTCGCCGCTCAATAGTATTCCTCCGGTAAGAGAGGCCACAATCAAAAGGAGTTCAACGATCAGAGCACAACTCCATTCCGACCAAAACTTCTGACAAATCAAATAATGTCTACTATTTTGACAACTCTTTGATCTCAAATCCATTGACTAACTATTCGGACAATTACTACATCGAATTCATATCAGACAAGAATGCCGTCCAAAGACATGAATGTCACGAATTTTCGGATCAAATCCTAACTAAACGAACAAAATTTGATTCAAAAGAAAAAGAAGACAAGAGATAGTCGTTATCTAATCGTTTGAATGTTTGCCGAAAACTATTTGTAGATTTTGTGCCATATTTTTGACTATTTTTTACAAATGATTTTATTATACTTTTTATACGAAAATAATTGTAAATAATATTTAAAAGACTTTATATTTATTTAGAAATTATTTTTACAAATATTTTTAATGTTTAAAACATTTCAATCAAAATAAACATGATTTTTGACCAAAAAACTTCTTTAATATTCTTAAAAATTGATCATAAATTGAATTAGAACATCAAGAATAAAAATATAGGCTCTAATTTGGGAAGTATTAAGTTTATAAAATTGATTATTATTGTCGATTATATCCCTTATATAAACAATAAGGTTATATAACTGCCCACTGACTTAAATATGGTTAAATTTAGGTCTAATTATAATAGATTTGATGAAAGATATGTAAAGACATTGATTCATATGGAAAATAAATCAAACCTTCTTTCGAAGTCAAACAAGTATTCAAAGAAAGCGCTACTTTTGGATCACTTATTGAATTGAGTGAAAACTTTTTTGTCATTTCTTTGAAATGTTTTTATTTGTGAATGAATTCAATGTTTTATTTATTTATTTATTTTTAAATTCTTTACTTTTAATCAAATGTTTGACAATTCCTTCCCTTCCTTTCGATCACTTGAAGTATTGGCTCAAAAATAACAAAAATGAATACAAATTATTGATTAAATTTTGCGATAATCAAGACTTTGAACAAATTCTTTTTGAAAGTGAGTTTTACCACAAAAAAAAGATAAACAAATCAATAAATAAATGATTTTTCCCAAAGAATTAGAAACTGATGACAACACCAATGATTTGAATTTTAAGAGACAAATCTGTTCTGAACTGAAGAACAATGAGAACAAGTGTTGGGGTTATGAAAGTGATTGCATTCAAAGCCAAATGTATTCATCCCCTGAATGTCCAGAAGATTCGAATGGATGGGCGCGGAATCGATTGGAAGCCATGAAAGTGTTCTTCGATTCGGCAGACTTTGGATATATTGGTCAAAGAAAACAAGAACTGAAACACTTCTGTAAACCGAAAACTGAAACAAATGACAAACAATTGGTTTCTTCGTTGGAATGCATTCAATATATGAGATACTGTTCGGCAAAGAATATTTGGTTTGACTTCGAGTTGTTGTCCAAAATGGACGAACCCGTCAGATATCGGGAGGATGTAATTGGGGCCAAACATATCGGGGGCTGGAATTGTGATCTCAAGCAAAAGGAGCTTAAAAGTGAAGGACAGCACAAGAGTCCGCTTCAGTCCTGGTTCGCAGAGATTGAGAATTTCAGAGTACTTTCAGAGGACCAGAACTGCGATATTGTGATCGAAAAACCGAGTTTTGTCATGAAATTGGACGCAACGGTCAATATGTACCACCATTTCTGTGATTTCATTAATCTTTACGCAAGTCTTCACTTAAATAATTCATTTTCTTTGGACAACAATATTGTCATTTGGGACTCATATCCCTATCGGTCTAACTTTGGGATCGTTTGGAATGCTTTCACTCGTAATCCACTCCTAAATATCGGACAATTCAAAGGCAAAAAAGTCTGTTTCAAAGATCTAATACTTCCATTACTTCCGCGAATGATTTATGGAATTTATTATAATATGCCTCTCATTCCGGGCTGTCATAAGAGTGGTCTCTTTCACGCATTTAATAGACATCTCATTCATAGACTTAATATCACAACAGTTGTTCCAAAAGACAATAATTTGGTTCGAATTACTCTTATTTCTCGTAAAACCAAATACAGACAAATACTCAATGAATTGGAACTAATTAATGGTCTAAAGTCTAATATCAAAGATATTTCAGTAGAGATCCATGACTTCAATCACTGGACACCATTTGTGGACCAAATAAAAGTGACGGCAAATACAGACGTATTAATAGGAATGCATGGCGCGGGTCTCACACATGTCCTCTTCCAACCCGATTGGGGCGTACTATTCGAGCTCTACAACTGTGATGACGAGCACTGCTATAAAGACTTATCACGTCTAAGAGGCGTCCATTACATGACTTGGAACGACTCCTCAAAGATATTTCCAGAAAAGACTGACTATAAGGCAGAGAACCCGAAGTTCTCCGCCGACCAAAAGTTCACTAATTATCGCTTCGATACCAAAGAATTCGTTCGTTTGGTTCGGATTGCAGTCAATTATGTCAGAAATGAGAGAAATAAAGTTAAAGAAGAAACTAATGAACCAACAAATGGACTGAATGTCAAAATTGAGTTATGATTTGATTCATCTTTTTATTTATTTTCTATAATTCTTTTAAATAATAAATAAATTATTCTTTCATTCTTTTAAACTTATTTTTGACTGCAATTTATAAACCGATCCCTTATTTAATTCATACAAAAAAGTAAATAACGTTTTGATTCAATGATAAGAAAGTCATCCCTTAAGTGACAATTGATTGCCATTTAATGAAAGAAATAATCGATAAAAACACAATTTGTTTACGTTTTATATGAGAGTTATCTCTGAAAACGTTTTGTTTACCAAATTTTTATTTGAATTAAATTTAATAAATAATTAAATTTAAATTGAGTTGTCTTTGGGATGCCGTACGCAAATCAGCCATCGGTGTCCATTCCTGACGGAGGAATCACTGATGAGAGCATCAAATTCAGCGTTGAAGACACGGATCTGTCGGTCGCTAATGCACTCCGGCGTGTCTTTATGGCTGAAGTGCCGACTCTTGCCATAGATTGGGTACAATTGGAGGCCAACTCTAGTGTATTGCACGACGAGTTTATCGCTCATCGCTTGGGATTAATACCACTTACTTGTGATGAAGTGGTGGACAGAATGCAGTACTCAAGAGACTGCACTTGTGTTGACTTTTGTCCGGACTGTTCCGTTGAATTCACACTCGATGTCAAGTGTACCACAGAAGAGACCAAATCTGTGACCAGCGCTGATCTCAGGTCATCAGAGACTCGAGTGGTTCCCGTCTCTTCCAAAAGTCATGACAACGACGAAGATTATGACGAATCAGATCCGGACAATGAAATACTTATCGTAAAGTTGAGGAGAGGTCAGGAACTCAAGATTAAAGCCTACGCTAAGAAAGGTTTGACTTTTTATTGAATTCAAAGACTTTAGTTCAAAGTTTTTTTTTTGTTTAAAGGGTTCGGTAAAGAACACGCAAAATGGAACCCGACTTGTGGTGTGGCCTTTGAATACGATCCGGACAACGCTTTCAGACACACATTATTTCCTAAACCAGAAGAATGGCCGCGAAGTGAATACTCTGAGTTCGGAGAAGACGACACCAAATACGAAGCCGACTATATTAGAGACGGAAAACCAAACAAATTCTTCTTCACAGTTGAGTCTTCTGGATGTCTAAAACCGGCGAATATTGTTATGTCGGGACTCAACCAATTGAAGAAGAAATTGAGTGATCTTCAGACTCAGGTCACTCACGAGATGACAAACGACGCGCTCGCTATCAACTGATCCATTATTTCTTTCATTTCTTAAAATAAAAGTTTGTAATTATCACTAAATTCAAAGACGAATCCAAGAATTGATTAAAAGTACGTTATTTTTGAACAAATATTTTGATTCACTTTTTGACAGTTTTTGTGAAAAACATAAACAAATGAATCGATTATTGATTTAATTAAAAGACATTTAATTTTGATGTCATTTAAACTGAAAATCAATTTATTCTTAATTTTATTTTTGAGTTTTATTTACATTTAATTATGAATTCTTTACTAAAAGAAAAACATTCACAAAATCGATGAGAAATGATATATAAATCAATAGTTTTTATATTTATTTTAATTTATTTCTCAAAATGTTTGTCTTCTGAAGAGAAATGTGAGTCAGAAGTCTGTGTTGATGCCGAAGATGTGGTAATACCTGAATGTAAATCAGGTTTTATAATAGAAGGCAATGAATGTAAGCCAGAGTGTCATCAGGGCTGCCTCTTTGGTACATGTATTGCACCCGATAATTGTCTGTGCAATTTCGGTCAGTCCTTTATTTTCTTGTTTTTAAAGCAAAAATTAATAATTATTTGAATTAAAGGATTCGTCGGAACAAACTGTTCGCTCGCCTGTGAGTGCAACGGACACAGCAATTGTGGAGGAGTCGACCAATTGTCCAATTGTTCGGAGTGTATGAACAACACTCAGGGATCTCAATGCGATAAATGCAAACCATTCTTTGTGAGGGATCCAATCGATTCCCGCAAATGTATTCCGTGTAAGACTTATTGCAATAATCATTCAGAAGTCTGTTTGGATCGGAAGCTCTACAATCGCTTCAAGAATTTCAGCGGTCTTTTGGGTGCAATCAATGCACAGGAAGACATCGAGAAAATTACGGGTCATGTCATAGAAGAGGGCCCCGACTCTGGAGCCGTTTGTGTAAACTGTAAACACAATACGAAAGGAATTACTTGTGATTCGTGTATCGATGGCTTCTTCCAGAATAGCGCTGAAAGAATATCTGACGGCTGTCGGCGCTGTCACTGTAACGGACACTCAGACGTTTGTAATAGAGTGACGGGAGAGGACTGTCTCTGTGATAACAGTACAGAATCAGACAGACACTGCTCTTCTGGAATGACTAACAATACATTGAGTCAGTGCTGGCAATTGCAGTGTTCAAAATGCAAAGAATATTTCTTAGGCCTTCCAACTAATGGTCATCAGTGCTATCGACACATGTTTTTAGATAAAGACTATTGTTTTGATCCAAAAACTCAAGAAGAGTGTCACAGACGACCTACTGGTCTACCGGTGGGTAGAACTGCATTCTTTGCTGTTCAGCCCCGATATATGAATGTCAACATTAGGATCTTCGTCGACATAACCAAAGGAGCGCTCGATTTGTATTTAGCGGCAAAAGACGACATATTTGTTGTGGACGTCAATAAAACAAATGGTGTCCATTGGATTTGGTTGGACAAGAAGTATAGCACAGATATAACACTCGACACAATTGACAACGATCTGAACGGCCCTCCACTTAAGCTTATGCTTCAGTCCAACAGCTCTTTAAAGAGTAATCCAACGAAAACTCAGATAACAGTCCCGTCTCTTAAGTTGAGACACGACTCAGCAGAAGATCTCATTACTTACCTCACAATAACAGATCCGAACGAATTCCTTGTGATTAGGAATTTGAGGAATCGTTTAGTGATAACAATACCACAAGAAGTTCACGATCTGAGGAGTACTCGTTTTTACATAATTTTGAAAGGAATTCAAAGTCCGTCTCTTTTCTCAAACAATTCTTCAGACAATACATACGGGAATGTGTTCTTCCGTCAGGACCAGAGCCGAATAGATTTGTTTGTGTTCTTCAGTGTTTTCTTTTCCTGTTTTTTCCTTTTTCTTTGCGTTTGTGTAATGGTTTGGAAGATTAAACAGGCGTTTGATATGAGGCGCGCCCGACGTCTTCACGTCGCAGAGTTGAAACATATGGCGAGCAGACCCTTCGCCACAATACTCGTACATATGGACGGATCGACAGCTGCTGACGATCTCGAACTATCACTGTCTTCGCCGACACATCTTCTAAAAGAAGGAATAATTAAAAAATCAAAAGGATTTCGATTAAAAGGAAGTCTTTCGAGTGAGTGATCATCAAAACCATTAATTGAGTCAATTGTTTGTTAACTGATTTGTGTTTAAATACAGGTCTAATAGATTCACCCAAAGCTCAAGTACATCCGCAACCATTAAATAAGTATTCAATACGTCCAGTGGCTATCGAACCGACAGCTGATAAAGTGTCTGCAGTGGTCACAACTCTGGTACACCTTCCGGGCGGTAAATCAGCGCCGAATCGCATTTGTTTGGCCTCTACTTTAGTGTCGTTACGTAACTCTCATCACATCCTAAACACTAACAGTCAGTACAACAGTAGTAATAATATCGGGAAAGTTAGCGCAGGAATCTGGCGGACAGCCATCAGAAGACATCCACACTTTGCGTTCTAGTCATCGATCAATTGATTTATTAATTTTAATTTAATTTCAAAATCTGTGATAATTTTTAACAAAAACTAGATTTTTATGATTTATTTCTCTTAATTTGATTAACGATTCACTCATTTATTAAATGAATTCATTTTTCGTTTGAATTTTAATAATAAAATAGTTTTCAAATTTTGACGAAAAGTTATTTACTTTAAAAGCATTTCTATTATAAATAAAAAATCAATAAATTAAACCATTTTAACAAAAATTGATTAATTTCTCCACTCATTTATGATTTAATTGACGAAACAGATATTTATATGAGGGACGGCCAGAGGGAGATCAGGCAAAAATCCATTTCTTGTTTTAAATTATAATTTATTTATTAAAATGAATTAATAAATGAAATGATTTATCAATTTTTGTAAATAAATTATTTCTAAAGAATTGCTAAAAGTTTTACAGTTTTTCGTTATTTGATTAAATTCTGTTCGTTATCTTTGAGCTTCTTTTTGAAGTCTTCCCTCATCTGTGGCGTCATTCCCTTCATATGGTATTCCATAACAGATTGGGTCAGATCTGAGATAACTTTTGTCACTTCATTTGCTTCTGACTCAGAGTTTAATCGAACGGAAAACAGTTTTTCTAATTCAGTCTTTTCCTGCTCTGACTTCTGTTTCGGTACTTCTATTTGTATCACAGGTTTGACATCTTTTGGAGGCGACACCCGATCGTCACAATCGCCATAATTATAATCAGAAGAGACAATAGGTTTGACAGGTTTTATACAATTAGCCGGCGCTGACATGTGTTTCACTTTGAACTGTCCCCTCCCTATCAGTGTTTCCAACTCAAGCGCTCGTTTTCCTGCCTCTAAAGACAACTGTTGGCTCTCAGAAGAATATTTGAGTCCTTCTGAGGGATGAATCTTTCGCTGCAAACAAACAAATATTGATTTAATTAAATCTTTAATAAAATGAATGACAAATGACTGACAATAAAGTTAGTTCTGTGCAAAAAACTGCAGACATGGCTTATAATCTCTCGGGTCGGGTAAAAATAGCGACACATTGTGCACTCGTATATCCGAGCTTTGGAAGGGTCCGGATCTATATATTCGACAATAAAGTCGAGTCCAATGACTGGTTTACTACAGATTTTCAATTGTTCTGCAAATTGTTTGTGAGTTTCCAAATGTTTGTTCACTTCAGACAAAGAATCTAAAGAAAGGCCACAATTCTTGGGGAAAGAAAGCAATTAATTAATACACAGAATATTATAAATATTTAATTGAGAATTACTTCACAAACATAAGCATCAGATCCGATGCCATCCTTTAGTCGAATGCCTTCATTGAAATATTCGTTTTTAATGACATTACTTATTCGGTTTAGTTCTTCCTTTCGCGCCAAAGCCACAGACATTTCACCTATTTTTCAAAAATTCAATTATTTTTATGTCTAATGTATTGAAAACCTACTGATTCTCTCCGATTTAATGGTAAACTTTGCGTCAATTCCTTTCAGATTATCTCCAATTTTAGTCTAAATTAAAACAAAACAATTTTTTTATTATTGAAAAGCAATCAAACGATTGATATAATTGTAAAAAGACTAACCCTTTGATGTTTAGGTGTTTCGACGTGTCTTTCGGCGGACACTAAGGAATTGCAAAACACTTCACAAAAGAGACAATAAAAACCTCTTAAATCGCTTTGAGTTCTGTTTTCTATGCCTTCGGAAGTGATGGCTTTAATTCGGGTTTCTTCCAGTTTTAGTTGGGACTGAAGATTGGGCTCTTCTTTTACGGTCACTAATGGTATGGGTTGTGGCAGTTGTTTCGGCACCTGTTTGGTCACTGGTGGTACTGGTAATGGAACTGATTGCTGCTGTTGTGGTGGCGGTGGAGGTACCATTTGAGGGACTGGTTTCGGGTGAGTCAATGATTGGGGAAATGTCTGAGAATTTTGATTAAATGAATGATTTGGCGAATAATTCATTCGTTGGGGCGGAGGGTATGAATCAAACCGATGGCGAACCATTTGGTTTGGAGGAGAGGGTAGTAAACCCCTCGTCTGTGAGGGCTGACCGTATGCTCTATAATTGCCATAAGGATTAGGTGGCGGTAAAAGACTTGTTTGTGGTCTCGATAGCGGTGGTTGAGTTGAGTTGTTTTGTGGAGGAATGGAATTATTCATTGAATTATAAGAACTGAAAAAAATAAAAGAATTAGAGTTTCAATCATTTTTTGAGTCAATAATTACCCGAAATTATTATTATTATTATTTGGAAACCTATTGGCAGGCATTCGAGGAATGGGTTCATTAATTTGTTGCGATTGAGGTCCAGAATAATCAATAACTTGAGCCCTGTATTGCCCACCATTTGGACCTCCATTCTGACCAAAATATGGATGTTGTGTCCGCCTGTAATAGTTGTTTGCTTTGTTATTCATCGGACCATTACTTTTGTTGACATAAGAATTGTTTTGTTGTCCATAACTCTGGTCTGGTTTCGGAGGAAACTGTGGTCTGAGTGACGGGCGATTTCGGTTCACATTTTGAAATCCATTATTTGGATTACTTTCAAAATTATAAAAGTTGTCACCGAAGTAGTTCTGCTCGTATGGGTTGGCCATTACGCCAAAGAAGTCTCTATTTCTAAATAAATTGATTTAAATATAAATTAAATACAAATTTATGTCAAAAACTGTTTTCGTTTTTTGTTTGTTTTTATTGTCATTAAAACTATTCAAACATTTCGTCCTTTTTTATCAAACTTTTCAGTCTTTACGTAATTTTTGACCAAAATTTGGATAATTCTTGGATTTGGGTTAAGATTCTTAACTTAAGAATAGATTCTTATTCAATCATTTATTCAATTTTTATAATAGATTTGTTTTATTCATATTCTGTTATCTTATAATCAATTTTTGTATAAATTCATTAAATGACTAAAAATATAATTAATTGAAAAACACAACAAATTAACCAAAAGTTGATTAAACCTAAAATAGAAAAATGAAAATAAGGGTAAAAATTATACCGAAACCGTTCACAACTTTTAACATTTAAATTGAAATATCTTTGATTTGTCGCACTTTTGACTCGATTTGATCCAATAATCACTCATTTGGAGTGAAAGCGATAAACAATATTCGAGATAAAAGTCTAACTTTTTTATAGACTTTTTTGGATCGAAATAAGTCTTCAATTCATTTGTCTTTAAGTCGAAAGCATTTTCAATATTATGGACATCGAGTAAGTGTTGTCTCGCAGTTCTGTTTAAACAAAATTCAGTTTTCTTGTCCTCAAAGCGACAGTCAATGCACTCAAAGGGAAAATACTGGAAGTGTTGGTGCAAATGGTTTAGAATAAACTCTTCGTCGAACTTTAATTTCGATGATTTCATTGATTTCTCAAACAATTTATAACTATTTTTCTTATTATCGGAAAACTCATCGATTTTACGACAAACGGGACAAAACATTTTGATTGTATGGCAGTACTGTTTCGTCAACTCTTCCAAATGGTGTTCCATATAATCAACGAAATGGTGGCTCCACTTCTTTGCGGTCATAAACTCATCCAAATATAACATTTTATTTCTGTCCAAATGTTGTGAATTGTGTTTCCTATAGGACTGTATTGAAGTGAACTTCTGATGGCATTCCCCGCACTCTAAACAGACCCCCAAATGATTTAAATAATGGGTTTTCGCCTCTTCAGAGGTCTCACATAATTCTGGACATAAAAAACAGAAAAACTTTTCCGAAGATTTAGTTTTAGTAATAATTGTTTGGCTTTCATTCAAATGTTTGTAAAAATCTTTTTTAATGTCTTTATAATAGTTCTTGAGATCAATCAATTGTTCCAATTTCTTCTTCTTGTCGTAAAGACTGAGTTCTTTTAGTTTCAAACTCTGCTTAATATCGTTTGTATCCTTAATTCCAGAGAAAGGCTCACAAAAGTCATCACATTTTTCACTAATTTTATTATATGAGACAAATCTCTTCACTTTAACCATCGATTTATCCGACGATTTCCCTTTCGAGTCCTGTTTTAGCGGAACCTCGTCTTCTTCGTCATCTGAAAGAGTGATTTCAACCACTTTGGAGGGATCGCCCTTTTTTTGGCTGAAGTTCTTTGCCCACCAATTCCTCACTCTTTCGGTTTTGATTTTGTCGATAGAAAAGTCTTCACTACCGATGGCCTCATCTTCTGAAGAGTTGGAACAGATAGAGGATTGTCTACTATCCTCGACATCTATTACAAGCCTTTCATCTGAGTCCGAATTGGATGCATTTGAAGGCCGTTTGGAAACTTCTGGTAAACCCTTATTGATCTTCTCAACGTTAGCCCGAATCAGTTGCGATGGTCGGGGTTTCAGAGCTCTCTGTCGGGTCATCTGATTCACGCGAAATGGTTTCGTCTTAGAGTTCATTTGAGTGAATCATTCATCGATTGAGTCATTGAAAATCCAATTCAATTGAAATCAATTTAATGTTTTTCCAACAAATAATGTCTTCCATTAATTGCAAAGTATTTGAGCATTTGAGGTGATTTTGCGTGATTTGAAAGATTCAGCCAATCAGTGAACAGTAATTCATATATTATTATTGTATTCAAACAGTAGAGGAAACGCTGCGTATATAACGTATACAAATATTAAGGCTCTAAAAACGCAGTGCTATTCAACTATTATTTATAGCACTTTTAGTACCTTATGTTTAGATGTTTAGTTGGATATATAAATAGCTTACTTCTGATTGGATAAGTTTTAGTGGGAGTTTCCTCTTATCCATTCAACAATAATATTGATTACAACTCTTTGTTCGCCAAAATTAAATCCAAATAAATATCAAATGTTTTTCAGTAATTAAATCATATTTTTATTTGAATTAACAAAATTAGTGACAAATATATTGATTCACAAAATGGCAGAATTGGTATAATAGATCAAAAGATGTATACTTGATATACGAGTGGTATAGATTGATATAATTATCAAAATTGAATAAATAAATACAAAATTGTATGTAAAATACAAAAAGATCAGTCAATTATCAAAAGTATTGATTATTTAAATAAATGATTAGATTTTCGGTAAATTTTACAATCAAATGAAGAATCAGATGAAACAATAAAGAGTTGTTTGACCCGAGCTTTGAGACCAGTTTACATACACCACATGGGATCGTCCCAACACTCCCTCTCTTCCTAAAAGTGGCAAAAATAAGAGATTTAGTTAATTGTTGACAAAAATTAGTGACAAATGAAGACTTACTTCAAATAATCTTTCTTTATATTCATTTAATTTAAGTTTGAGTTCATTGTTCTCAATCTTTAGCCTCTGATTGTTAGCGATAAGTAATTCGATACAATTGTGAAGATTAATGTCACCGACAGTCAGTCCACAAGTTGTGCACTTCCTCTCGGGATTGAAAACACAGGAATCGATATGACTGTCCAAATGCCTTAACTCAACCACTTTATGGCAGTCGTCGAACTCACACCTTATTTCCATTGAAGACATCTCTTCCCTGACTTTATTACAACATTTGAGATCTTCCTCTCTGAGGACACTTCTATCGTAAGGACAGGTAGTACTGCAGGACAACCACTCGTGGATGCAATCAAAGCAATACAATTGTTTGCAACATTTGGCGGCGAAAGGATTATTCAAAATACCCAAACATATACCACACATATAGTCCTCCTTCTGCTGGTCAGTGATAGTCACGAATCGTTTGCTGTCAAAACCGGGCATTTCTTCGGTGTTTTAAAACTTTTTGATTAAACAAAATTAAATGCAAAACAAAATCAAATCTCTTTTTATTATAAAAATGAGTGAAAATCGTATCAAAAGTATAATATATTTTCGAAATATTTATGTTTTAAATGAAATTCCGCTTTCGATAGCTTTTAAATTATGATTCAGTGTTTTATAACATCAGTTGTGATCAGTTGTGTCTCTTATGGTTGTCTTATTATATATATACCCACCCATTCTGGCCCAAAGCGAACGAAAATATTGGAAAAGTTTGTGCATGTGATAATCGAGTGATACCTTTTTGCCATTTTTGAGGACTCAATGCTTCACGTAATAGTCGATGAGTCTCAAGGTTTCCATCGTTTCAATGGATAACTCAATGATTATCATCAAAAGGAAAATACTTTTGAGTCTTTGCATAACAACTTTTTAATACATAATCCGATCAATTTATCGTTACTAACGATTTCATTACTATTTTTAGACATTTATATCAATTAAACTTTTTTTCTCAAAGTTTTGTTTTGCAAATTTAGTGGAACTTTTCCATAGAAAGGCCATAATATTAACCTGATATTAACCTACTTGTTGTGCAAAGATTACTCTTCAACGAGTGATACCAAAAAACCTATTCATAAAAAATGGTACTTCTAAACGTGTTCTGAGCAGATCTGATAAAATGATAACCAATTAGTACCGATTCTGAACTTATTTTTCTGTAAAATTCCACTCTTTTTGAGAGTAGGGGTAATCCGCAAAAGGACACTCACATAAACACATCCTTCTATCTCCTAATAACTTTACAGAGGAGCAGATGGAGAGATTTCGCAAGAATTTCTCATCATTTAGTATGAATTGGTTAATAAATTGTCATCAAAATAATAATAACCACTTTTAACCCAATTTCCGGTCATATACCCAATGCTTACTTTGAGTAGTTATTTGAGTTTTTAATAAAAAGTGTGAATACATTTTCCATTGATTTGGTTTTCATTCATTAATTTTTTAAAAATTGAATTTAAAGTCTCAAAAATTTGATAAATCACTGATATTGTATCAAATCAGAGGAAAAAAAGATAAAATAATAATAATAATCCTTAAACTCGTGTAAGAATTGTGAAATGGCTTTACATTTGTATTCATAAAGTTTTTTGATTGTTATTCATTCAAATTCCTGTGCATTGAGTTTGATTTCCTCGAAAATAGAGGTAATATTTGATCGGATAAATGTTAAACAGGTTTGAAAACTAATTCTCAAAAAAAGATTGTTCACGTGTTGGAAAAAATCACAGTTAAAAAAGTTGTCTGGTCAGTCATAATAATGAACAAGCCTAAATAAATGTTTGCTTCTGGTACATTCTCAATCGTGTTTCTAAAGAGTGATACTTTAATTATTTATGAATTGTTTCCTCTTTTCTTATAAAAATATTTTATACTCCAAAATAATCGTTATTTAAATTATCTTATAAATTATTTTGCAAAACATACTAGAATTTTGACGATTGATTATGTATTTGTTATCAAGATATTAAAATTTACTTTCAAAGATCAGATAATTGGATTTAATTATAGATAGCCTTCAGACAAAACTTTTGAAATAATAAGATTTTGCAATAGTTTTAGACGAATTATTATCACAACTCGACTATCACTTAATGATTTGAATTCTTATTATTGTTTTCGACTTTTATATTAAATTCAATAAAATTAATAAATATTTATTTAAATGACAAAAAATCGGTAAAAACAACTGCTTATCAAATTTTATATCCGGAAAACTATTTATCTATTTATTCTCAAATTCTTACGAAATATATGCCTAAAGATTTGAAATAAAGTGAAATCACAATTATTTAAAAATTTGTTAATAATTACACGAAATTGAATCATAATTTGATGACACTTCCAGGTATTTCACAAATAACCCAATTTCTAATTTCTAATCGAGCCTTGATGTTTGAGTTAATCTAGTTACTAATCTGTATATTAGAATATTCCAGTCCTATGACATCATTGATTTTAAGAGATGATCTTGGGAACCTGATCCTAAGATCAGTTTTAATTTTAAAATTCATTTTTTTTAATTTTCTGTTCATTTTGAAGGTTTTTATATTTAATTTCATTAATAAATTATTTAATTCTGATATTTGAACGATATTTTAAGTAATAACTTATCCCATAATTAAGTCCTTAAAACATCTGATATTTATTTAATGCCTATAAAAAGAAAACTTAATAACTTTTTGGCACTTTTTTGGCATTTTATCGGAAAATTTTGCGAAATTGAAGGACAATCACTTGATTTTGAATTTAATTTCAATAGAAGTCTATGTCTTAACCAGACTTCAAGACATAATGACATAACTTTTAATCAGACGTATCCTTCACTAATGTATGTATTAATATAAGTCTTTCATTAAATGTTTAATTTTTGTTTTTTAATTGAATGGTATGATTGAAACCGAGTTAAAATTGTGAGTCAAAGTCTCTAATTGTGTAGATTTGCATAATAACAGCAATCAGTGGTTATCGGCAACACTTGAATGCAAATAAAATTATCATTTTTTAACATTAAAACTATTAAATGCTTTTCTATTCATTGAATTTTGAATATTTATTTATTTGAAAAATATTTCTCGAAAATTGATTTCTTTAAAATTCAAACTAATATTGATTTAAGAGATAGTATTAAAAGTCACAGAAAATGAGCCCTAATTTCAATTAATTTCCATTAATTTTTATTGACACTTTTCGGGAAATTCAATCAAACAAAAACAGTTGATATTTTCTTACAAGTTTTATATAAAAATTATAATAAAGACTAATCTATGAATTCTTGTCTATAATACTGCAAAATAACACTTTAATTGTGAAAAAGAGATAATTTGGTCATAACTTTTCACGCATTTTAAAAATATCTCTATTTATTAATAAGTTGTGTGAAATGTGTCCATTAACACTCGCATTGCCAAAGGTTTGAACGAACGTTAACTACCAAAGGTGACATTTTTTGCCAAACATATTTAATGC
>JAQIXD010000036.1:0-55392 GCA_034699985.1 Minunthozetes semirufus
CTTTGCATTCAATTATAAATCTTTTATTGTCTTCCATTTCTTTGACTTCAAATTTTACCTAAAATTCGGATCAAATTTCAAATTAAGCGCTTTTTTTTGTCAAAACATTAAACTCTTGAAAACCAATGAAAACATTTATTTTATTGAAAACCGCTTTCAATGAACTCAACATTTATTTATTAATCTATTATTTTGTCGATAAATTCAGTTAATTATTATCCATAAGAACTAATTTTGTGGTCAGATATGGATAGAGCGCCTATACTTTGCACTCAAACTAATGCCAATATTCAGTCCAACACTGGATTAACTAAATTTAATGTCAGTCCGTATAAGATATGCGTTTCTGCTCTGATCTCTGTCTTCATCGACGAGAAGAACAACAAAACGAGTCAAAGAGATGTCGGAATGTTTTGTTTGGTTTGTCTTAAACTCATTCAATCACTTGATTCCAATTACAAGCAATTTGTCCAACAATTGAGTCCTCCGTTTGTCACGAATCGGATTAAGAAGAAAGTTATCGAAAAACTTAACGACATTTCAAACGAAGGATTAAGTAATTTAATGGAACTGATGTCTAATCTGAAGACGATATCCGCTCAAAATCACATTCAGAAGTCATCGATTGTTGGTTTGTTTATACGTCGGATGTGGTTATACTTCGATAAACTGAGTTTCAGTGCTGTCTCTCAACTGTTCCACAATTTTCGAGATTATATTAACGATAAAAATGAGAGTAAAGTAAATAATACGATAAACACAACCATTAATATCGAAAACAAAACCGAAAGCTGTCCTCAAATGCAATACTTTATTAGCAAACAATTGAATTTAATTCAAATCAACGAAAAGAAAGCTCTGACTCCTTTTGAACTATTGGAACAAATACGTAATAACTGTCAGATGTCTGATATGTCCATCAGTTCCACAAACAGTGACTTAAATGATGTCTACTTTTTAAAGTATTTGAACGCTTTGAGAGTCAATGAGTTTTCGGCCGCAAAGGAAGCGCTTATGGCTTACTTCGACGGCAACGCTAACCAAATGAGTAGGTGTTGGGCAGCACTCAATCTGGCAATACTTCACTCCCACTTTGGTCACAACGAGTGGGCCATTCAGGCCATCAAAGAATGCATTTCCGCCGCACAAGAATCTAATGACGACAAGTGTCTTGAATTCGCTCTAATGTGGGTCTCCAGAGTGTTGGCTCAGACAGACTCTGATTGCGATATATCTCTTCTCTTAAATCATTTGCAGACAAAGGCTAATGAGTTGGGACTGCCATACATTTCTTCGATATCTCAGTTACAATCAGACAAAATGGGAATCAATTCTTCTAACGATTCGAATGACAATTATGTGAATCCATCGCTCATTCCTTCGACTCCCGGAATATTAGCGGTCAAACACTCTATGAATGACGTCCTTATGATGTCCTACTCTTCTAGAGCTGCGTTACTCAATATGTACGGCGCATCCAATCTGGCGGCTCTCACTTCTCAGGTATTACTTCACTTGAATGTTGTGGAACCCGTCGGCGAATCCAATGTCTATCACGTGAATGAGAACACATGTATTGGTGTCCGTAATATAGCTCTTCATTTGTGGAGAAATGTTGGCCAATACGGTATTGCTCGGGATATGCTCTTCCACTTGAGTTCACTCTATTCTAAATATAAGAGTGATTTGAATGGCATTTGTTGTGAGGCTTTGGCTAACATTGAGTTCGAACTGAATCTAAATCAATGCAATTGGAAATCAGCCCTAAAATGCATTCAAATTATCAATTGTTGCGATAGAATGGAAGCAAACATTAAATTGGCTCAACTCAAGTACAGACAGGGGGACAGACAGAAGGCCATCCAATTGATTGAACAAACCCTTGAAAACGAAGCACTTCATAAGCGAGACTCAAATCCTTTCCTAAAAATAAATGCAATGCTTTTAAAAGCAAAAATTCTAAACGAAATGACAATAATATTGGAGTGCATTGATCTGTGCGCTCAGCACCAGCTCTTAGGACTGGAAGTGACCGCTTTAGTCGAGTTATCATCAATTCTGCAACAAAACAATTTGATATCTCAATCGCAACAAATCTTGAACTCAATTATGATCCGACTTCTGGCCAACGGAACCATCAATGATATGGCTTTCGCTCATTATATTACTGCTGGAAATCATTTCCGTATTTACGAAATGAAGTCAAAAACAAATAAGAATTCAAATCAAAATGATTTGGAAATCGCTCTGAAGTGCAACGAAAGAGCCATAAATTTGTGGAAACAGATCGAAGACAAGCATTCGATGAGAAAAGCGTTTGAATTAAACTCAAATATCTTTAATAAAATGCAAAACATTTCTCAGAGAAACTATTTTGCACTTCAGGTCAGACTAATGAAAGTCTCGCAAATTAATGATACCTTTTAATTGATTTCAATTAAATTAAATTACTTTTGATTTTGTATTCAATTTATTCATTAATTAATTTCAATAAAATTTGTTTTAATTATTTTTTCGTTTTTCATTCAATTTAGTGATTTGTTTGTAGTCTTTTTTTTTCTCTAAAGACACAGAAGTTCAGAACATAGGATCTGATAGAACAAGATTTGGGTAAAAATAAATTCAAAACTCAATTAAAGGAAAATTTTCTTTTTAAAAATATATCAGAAATTGACTTAAATTTAGTTCTGAAAATATTAAGAATAATAAATGGATTTTATGATTAAAAATTAGTAAATGTTTTGTTTTCTATAAATTATTCTATAAATTATTGTATATATTCTTGAGTTCTTTGATAAGTATTTATAGAATTTATGGCAAAACATTAAATTTAATAAAAAACTAATACTTTATGTTTGAGACGAAAAGCACTCAAAGCTCTCGATATTTCATAACAAATGTTTTGGTGTTTTTGTGGCACAAAATTTTATTAAACAAATGATTTGCAATTAAATTGATTTTAATTGCAAATCAATTATCAAATCATTTAATTATATACTTATTTAATAAAACAAACAAATAGTGTATAATATTTGCTTAAATACAGGAAAACCTCTTAAATTTGAAGTCGACTTTTGATGCAATCGACTCACAATTTGTTAAATAAAGTCTGTATTCAATCATTTAATTGAAATTAATTTACGAAAATAATTATGTTTTGTTCAAATATCTTAAGATATCTGAATCGATGTCCAAAATGGATGGTTTACTCCATCGGCAACTAAATCGTATTTATCGCCGGGAATGCCATCAATTTGATCGTCATTTAAATGGATTCAAACAAAGTCGACCGCAGAGCGAAAGAATTGTTTGTGAATCCGATGATATTCTGAGTTATGGTTTGGACGAGAAATCACTGCCCGGGGTTTATATCTGTGCCAAAGCTCTTCAGCCGGAGTTAAGCGAATACTTTGAAATAGAAGTCATTGAATGCAGTCCTTCGGCAGAAATTGCTTTGGGTTTAGTTCCAAATAATCACCCTTTGGATCAATTGCCAGGTTTTGTTGCAAATTCTGTGGGATATCACGCCGGAGACGGAAGGTTTGCTATAAATTCTCTTTAATCTGTTATATGACTTAACAAATGATTTCAATTCAGGATATATTTGGGACATCAAAGGGGAACAGTTGTGGCCGATAAGTGTGAGATCGGCGATAGAATCGGTTGTGGTGTTCGATATGAAGCAGTTGACGATTCAGTGGATCCTTATATGGATAGAGTTAACCCAATCGCGCCGTCGATCAAAATGAAAGTCTTTTTCACTCTGAATGGAACAGAAGTATTGTCCACTCATTTGACGTTTGATTTAAAATCAATTAATTTATACTCAAATCTAATACAAAGATCGGTTCAACTGTAATCACACCATCGCTTGTGAGGGGAAGTCCTCTATTTCCTGCCATTGCGTTATGTTCTCCCGGAGAAGAGGTTAAACTTAATATGAATCTCAGATGGTGTCCGTCCTCTTTGACTCGAAGTGTTTCAGACGAGTCATTGATGTGTATCGACAGCTATGAAGACGATTGGATGCGATTGCATGACATTCGACTCAATGGAAATGTCTGTCCTTTCAATCATTGATTTGTTTGAAAATAATATATATATTTATTAACAGATATTAGAATACGCCGGAAGAGGAAAAAGTATTCTTGACGTAGGCTTAGCTCAGGCCAGGAAACCACTCGACACTCAATACCATTATTTCGAAATTGAAATCATAGATCCGGGAGAGAACTGCTATATCGCTATCGGACTCACACGAAAAGTAATGCTTTCCCTCATTCACTAAATGCTTATAAAGTTTGATATAATTTTATAGGAGTACCCCCGCCATAGCCATCCCGGTTGGAACAAAGGCTCGATCGCATATCACGCCGACGACGGAAAGATATTCATTGGTAGCGGTGCGGGCGACCCGTTTGGCCCGCGTTGTCATAGAGGAGACCTAATGGGCTGCGGAATAATATATCCGCGAAACTACAGCACAGACTCAAATCATAGAATCTCAAAGTGGAGCCGAAAATCTATTCAAAGCAATAGTAGTGACGAATCAGAGATTGGGATCAATCTCTACAGTTCTTCAGATGAACGGTTCGACAGATTATCGCAATCATCACATTCTGGCGCTGAAAACGAGTCGTCGATAGAAAGCGATGAAAATACTGACTATTATGACGACGAGTGGAGGAAAGGATGGATGAGAGTCGACCACCACTTACCCGTTCATAATGATATGCTTCCGCTTAAGTCACGCCTCTTAGCTCGCAATATGGGAGGTATGCCCCAAATGGCAATGATTCCTATGATTCCAGCGCCCAATCCATACAATGGTGTCGAGAGATATGACTATTTTAATGACGACCGAAATTGGGGTAAAGTAGAGGTATTTTTCACCCGAAACGGGGTTACAATCGGACAGAAAGAAATCTCAATACCAAAGGGAGGGTTTTACCCGACTGTAGGAATGCTAAGCACTGCCGAAAAAGTTAGGGTTGAATTGCATCCTCTTACGGGTTGATTATTTTAATTTCAAAATTATTTTTAACATAAAATTCATTAAATTTAGTGAACTTTACGTCAAATTAATTCAAAAATGGTTTTGAAAAATAAATGTTATTTAAATATTAGAGAAATTGATTCATATATTAATATATTGACAATAATTGACTTAAAATACGTGTATTTTAATTCCAAATGAAATGAAAAGTTATTTTTCTCGATTTGTTGTACAGAATATTCAGAGTTTTATTCTTAAAATTGAATTTTATTTTGAATTTAGGGCTAAACAAACATTTTGTGTACAAATTATTTGATATTTAAATGTATTTTCCGTTTGTATACAAAAAATAGTTAAAGCGATTCAAACGAAAGATTTAATGCAAACAAACAGACAATTGATTGTAAAAAAAATTATTTTATGTGTTCTTCAAAATAAATAAATATTCAGTCAATTGACTGACAAATCAAATATGAAGTGATTTAATCGGAAATAAACTAAACTCATATTAAACTCATTATTACTGTAATTATATATAAAATGATTACTAATTTAAAGATCGTATTAAATGTTTGAATAAAATTTGATTTTTTTTAATTATTTATATTAAATCTCAACAAAAAAGTCATCAAAATATTCAGAGGAATGCAATGAACGCAACACTTAATCATATAAATTGATTTAAAAACAGCTCTCAATTCGATGGAAAGGTTGGCTCAACTGTTTGTTGTGTTATTCAGTTGTGGTTTGTGGTCAGAGTCCTGTATTTGTTGTATCGGCACTCGTCGTGTTCGCTCCCCTTTTCTCCATAAAACAATCTCTTGTTGTTTGAAATATCTGCGCTCCTCCTCATCCACGAGAACCAGATTTAGATAATAACGAACCGAAAATTTTTTATTAATGTCTTTCATTGTTGGCGTCAACTCATAACCGGCCAAAAACAGTCGGATGGGTATAGACTCTCCTCTTACAGGCGCGCCGTCCATTATCTCGTATTTGGCGATAGTCTCGTTCTCATTGAATGTGTTTTGGCCGATACCTGTGGTCTCCCTTTTGATGATAGCGATCTCCATATGTTTTATTTTGATTCGAACCAAAAGAAAATATATTTTACCGACGATTACGTCCTTCAAATGATATCTGAAGACAAATAAATTATTTGAGTGACTCATATAATGATAGACCACACAATTGATTAATACTTTGATTTGTTGTACTCAAACTCAATGTGAAGACAGTCTTCTATTCCGACCTCCATTTTAATGGGAGAATTGACTTCAGGATAATGGGAGAGAGTGTGTACTATTAGGTCCATCTCTTTAACGATATCAGACAATCGACGGACAATCGTTACGCGTAAGAAATATCTAAATATCAAAGAGAGAGACATATATTAGTCACTTCTTATAGAGGGAGAAAAGGGGGACAAACCTTAGCCTAACATTAGAACCGGTATAAGATTCATATGGTTTTTCAACGTTCACAAACTCGAACGAAAAGCTCGTGTTTTGCATGAGTTCTGAGGGTCGGGCCAAGTCCTTCACAAGTGATGTGAACTCGTGGTGATTACCCCTATCCTGGTAGAGCTCTATTTCTCCCACAAACTCAACTTTGATGCCCTGATGTTCCAGTTTTGTGCCCAACTTTTTCAAAGTTATGTTTACCTAAAGTTTGAAATAAATTCATATTTTGATCAATAATTGAGAGGAAAGACATAAAACACTTAAAGATTGGGTTCGGATCTCAAAACAAGTAATTCTTTTTTATCAAAACATTTGATTAAATGAATTAAAGATAAGAAATGTCTAAAAACCGACACTTATTTGAGGGAAAAACCAAACAAAAATCTAAAGCATTTTAATTGAAAAATAAGGAAATATATATACTTTTTATGAGAAATTCAATTAAAACATTCGATAAGTGATAAAAATAATGATTAAAAGTATACTCTTTTGACAGATATTCCCATAAAATACTAATTGTTTTAAAAGTCACGAAAAGAAGAGAAAATTCAAACAAAAATAATCAAAACTGAAGATAAAAAGTTTTAATTACTTTTCCGGAAACAGTCTCCCCGTCGTAATAGAGATAATATTTTTCCTTCTTTCCGTCTTCGGTCTTGATTTCGGCCATTTTCCGAGAGTCGGCGCCATCCAGGATGATGTCTATGTCAGCCGTTTGTCGAAAGCCGAGGAAACTCTTTGTAAGCAACAAATTGAAATTACAATCAATTTAACAGAAATCGCAAAAAACTAAATCTTATTATTTTGTGAATCAATTTATTTATCAAAAGATTGTTTTGAATAAGAGTTAAATCGATTGAAGAATTGTCAACAAATTATTTTATAAATAAAAAAATAAAGACATAATTAAATGATTCTTCGGATCAATCCTTACCATTGTTTGATATAAATTGAAGACAATTAAATAAATTAAAAATTATTATTAGATTTGAATTAAATTAAATTAAAATCAGTTGAGAAGTGGGAGTAAATCAGCTTTTTTTCAGTTTGCGACCATTTGTCGACAGATCTAATGTTTATATTAACGCAAACTTGTGTTTCACTGCAAAAACATTTACGCTTTTGGGCCACAGATTGCGCTCTCATTGCAGTCAACAAAAACAAAATCCTAGACTCGGATGACGTCATTGAGGACGACATCAATAAGATTACGTCATACCAATCATCAAATTCATTGATTTTCCCTAAAATTCAATAAATTTTAAAGATATTTAAAATTCAAATTACTTTTAAAACATTTGCACAAAAATTGTATTACATTTTGTATTTATATTAATGTTGGATCACATCTTAAATCACATCTTAAATGAGAATTTAAATTCCACTCAGAAGTGATCACAAATTGAGAGATGAGTGACACAACTATTTGATAATAATAATGGACAGCAATTGAAAATAATTTAAATGTTTTCATTTTATTTTATTTTATTTAATTTTGAGAAATATTTTATAAAAATACAAATTTTTTGCATTTATTTTTCATTACTTAACATAAGTTTCTTTTGAATCAACGAAATAGTAATTCATTTGTCATTTTATTTAAGTTTAAAAGAGATTAAAATTATTCAAAAATAAATGTCAGTCATAATGACCTGTCATTTGATATGAAAGATGTTTTTGTCTCATACTATCAGTGATACTAAATATTAATAAAATTTAATGCAATCATTGAAATGTAAATAAATGATTGAATGATAAAACGCTTGTTTTACAATCACTTCAATAAATTTATAGCAATAATTCACAAATTACTTTATATTAGAGGTATTTATAAAATAGTCCGCAATTTTTATTCACAGACAACAGTTAATGTCAGTCACTATTATAGTAAATAATGAGGTAAACAAACTCATTAAACTACTCTTAGATAAATAAATAAATTTAAGTGAAAAAAATTGATAACAATCACTGAAATTGATTGCAATTTATGTTCAAATCTTATGACAAATGATGAGTTAAATCATTTGATTTCATACCATTTCATACCTGAAGCTGTTTAGCAACAAAAAAATCAATTCAAACAAATGAAAAGTAAACTAAAATTTTAATGCATTTAAAATGTTTGCTAACAAACAGAATGAGTCATCAAAATGAGAAAAATATCCAGATTATGATGAGATGATTGAACACAAACTAATTTTTAACTGAATAATCATTGAATATAAAAATGTTTTCCATCATTTTTGTATCAAATAGACTGAGATTTGAGTAAACTATTGGCAAATGTGTTGACTTTTGGGTAAAATAAGTGTCAGATCTAACCCTTTATTATGAGTGGATTTTTAACTCATTTTAGTCAATTAATTGTAAGTCTAGGACTGGAGGCCTAACAACAACATTGAATCCAATGATTGAGTGACTGAGAGCTCGCATTTGATTGGTTTTTAGAGCTGTAAACACAAGTGAAGCCAATGCCAGCTCTCAGAGACTCCTCTAAAGTTCGTCCCTTTTATTGCTTTCTCACAGATGTCTGGCTTTATATGAGTTTATTGTTTGGAATTCGTCTGAATTTGTGACAAAAGATTATATAATTATTTGATTGTAATTTAGTTTCCATTGTTTCACAAATAAGACATCAAAACAATCAAATATCGTTTCTATCAGTAATTAATCGATTTATTAATTGATTGGATTTCAAAACAAAACACAACATTTAAAACGATTTCTCATTTATTGTCATATTTTTCCGTTTATTTGTGTTTTTAGTGTTTTTTGTGCTTTTATTGCGATTTTATATATTTTTTTTAATTGACTTCAAAATTGTGTCACATTTTCAACATTTTATTCAAAACAATAATTTAGTCTTAATTTCAAAACAATTTCCTTTTATTTGGTGTCAAAGAAGATACAATTCTTTGAATTTAATTTAAATTATTAAATGATTGATAACTCTATCACTGAATGATCTGAAGAATAACAAAGAGATTCATCGATGGTATGATTCGATGACAATAAAGAACTGAAGAAATAATTTGAATGAAAATCAGATATTTTTTGTGTATTTAATAAAATTTCGTCAATTTTTGTGATTTAAGTAAACAAATGGGAAATTGTCTGAAATCAGTCGCCTCTCACGACGACATCTCTTTGTTGAGAGAAAACACTTCCAACGCAAGAGATTCGGCCTCTTCTGATCAATTGGCCACACAATTTGGTCCTCCACCAACTTATCAGGTTTGTTACCATACAATACAATACAATACAATCAAATGGTTTTCAAAATGATTACTAAATGACTTAATTTTGTGTTTTAGGAGTCATTTGGAGGAACAACACTATCAACACTTCCCGTGTATTATCCGTCTCCTAATGTTAGCCGATCTGCGACTCAATTAACAGAAGAGGAACAGATAAAAATCGCACAAAGAATGGGTTTAATACAACACTTACCGACGGGTCTCTACGACGGCAGCAAAAAGAACAGAGAGTTTGTATTTTTGGTGAAATTGTCTGACATTTTACTAATAAATGTTTTGTATAACAGATGTGTGATATGTATGGGAGAGTTCCTGATCTCAGAGCCCATAAGATTCCTTCCGTGTATGCATATATACCACACCGATTGTATTGATGATTGGCTGATGCGTTCATTTACGTGTCCCTCTTGTATGGAACCGGTGGACGCGGCCCTACTCTCTACCTATCAGACCGATTAACCTAAACAATGGCTATCCTTATGTCTCTCCCGAAACACAACTATTACTCATAAATCAGTGCTTATTATAAGAGAGAAGTTATTATCATTTCTTATGAAATGTCATCAAATTGTGAGACAAAAGTCAGACAAAGGCTTATGATTTGGATTTTAAATAGAATGATGTGTTCTAGTCGTGAGTCGTCGGAACTGTCGGGACTGACCACTACTTTTAACAGTGATATTTCAAATGTGAACACAACTCTTGACTCTGAAAAGGACTTAAAAAACTGATTAACAAATTGACTGAAAAACGTCTGCGAAGTAATGGTTTTATGAAACGAAATATCGATATTTGTTTCGTAGAAAACATCAGTTATTATATAAAATATGTATTAATTGTATATATATTTCTGCAATAATAGAATATATAATATTTTAATGTCTATTAACTGTTAAAAAATCACTTTTATTCTCAAATGCTTTAAAAATTTGTATTTTATTTGTTTTTCTTTCTTTGATTTATTCAAATGACGGAAACCTTTAGTTTTAAAAAGTGATATAATATTATATAATATATAAATATATTGTATTTTATCCTAAAATCAATGTTAAGTGCATTAAGTTTTGATAAATGATTGGCAGTTATTTAATATTTGATACAATTATAAGTTATGATTAACTCTCGAAACCAATTATTAAAACTCAAAAAACTAATAAAAATTCAAAACAAAAACAAAACATAAATTGATTTTCCCTTTAATTTGTGATTCAAAACACTTTTAAAATGATTTTATCTCTAATTTCAAGACTCGAATAGTAATAAACGAATCGAAACAAAAATAAAGAGATTTTTCCGAAAATATTTAATAATTCATAAAAACTAAAAAACAGATCATTTTTTATTAATATTGAAATTATGTTAATTTCTTTCACTTAAATATTTCTTATAAATGAATGACAACTGAATTACAAGTATAAACCAATTCATCAAAAAAGATTCAAAACAAATAATTTTCTATAGATTTTCAATAATTAAAACAATAATGAATTCAATTATTTAATTATTAGACTCAAAAGTAAAGGTAAGAATACATTCATTCAAATCAGAATCTATTGATGTGTGGGCGTAAGGGAGACGGTATGACCTCAAATATATTAATCAATATTGGATTCATAGCATTGTCCGCATAAACCATAATTGGAATTAAAGGTTAGTTTTGATTGAATTCAAATAATAGTTAATTTAATAGAAATTATTTATGAATTATATTAAACGAAAATATTTTGATTTATTTGAATTCAATTATTAAATCATTTTTATGAGAATAAAGTGATAGAAAAGGAATCACTATTTATTTATTTAGAAGTTCTTAAGCCTTAAAAGTTTAATCGAGAAAAATATGATATTATCCTCAGTTATAGATACAGACAGACAGACAAAGACAGACGCTTTTCATATAAAAACAAGTATTTACTGAAGATATTTATAAAGAGCGGGGAATACATCGAATGAATGTTTGGATTACTTCTAATAAATTAAGTAAATGTTTGTGATGTCTGAGCAGAAGAACATATGAGTGGAAAATCGATTTGAGTTTGTGTTTGAGTGTCTGTGAAAAGAGTCTCTTTCGAGATATTATGACTTTCGCTCTCATTATCTAAATATCTGAGAAAAACGTCAAAATATTCATCGGTTTGAGTGGTTCTGTCGTTATTCCAAATGGTTTGCGTTTCAATGTCTGTGAACTCAGAGAATAAGAACTCTTCATTTGTACCGAAATCTAGTAAATCATCGGAACTGATCTCCAGATTCACAGTTTGTGTCTCAATATTATTGAACTCATTATCTAAAGAGAATTCAATGGCTTCGGTCTGAACCGATTGCTCTAAAATTTTATTCCTTGAATTGATTTCACTTAAAAACGGATTAAAATTATTCACAAACAGATCCGAGACTTCAGTTGTGGTTGAAGTAGAAGTACACGAATGCGGTACTGTTTGAGTGAAAGCACAGGACTTCTTCACATTATTCATATCTAATTCTTGTTTAACTTTATTTTCGAAGAAACACTTTTTCTTACTCTTCTTCGGGGGTGATGTGGAAGTAGAGGCAGATATTTTCAAACAATTAGATACCACAGAAGAATCGGTCAAATGTAGAGTACTTTCGAGTGTTTGGGTTTCAATACTTTCGAAATTATGATTCATTTGTGGCCTTCGATTCCTTTTTCTTATTGTCTGACATTCAGTACTTCTTTGTTCACTGGATTTCTGTAACTTTTGACTCAATCGATCGGTTTGTGTCGAAATTGAAGTACAATTCTTAATATTCGTTACAATATTTTCTTCTTTTATTTTTGTCTTACATTTATTGCACTCTTCGGTGACAGAAGTTTGTGTCTCAGAGTTGTATCGAGGAATTGAGTCATCATTTTTCGGTAAAATGTTTATAAGTCTCTGATTTTGAGGAACTTTTGACTCAATTCTCAATTGAGGTGAAGAAGTATTTGAGTCCAAAATGAGAGGCAAAACCAAAAACTGAACATTAATTGGCGGAGAATTGAGTGCCGTTTTTGAGGACTTTATTAATGCATTTTTAGGTAAATAATGTGAATGTCTTTTGCAATGCATTACGAGAGACAGTCTTTCGGTATAACTCTTATCACAAGAACCACAACTCCACTGAAGCCCACATGACTTCTGATGGTATTTGAGCTGCCATTCGATGGCGTACTTCTTCTTACATTTATCGCACGAATACTTTTTCTCTGAGTGTTTGTTTGCGATGTGCTGTCCATCGAATCAAATAATCAATAAATGGTTTAAAACAAATCAATAGATGTCTTACTTGAGTTAAAAACAATTTTCTTTTGAAATACTTCTCTCCATTTATGGCATAAACACATCCATCAAAAGGACAGTTGTATCGAATCTCTTCTCGTCTGTCCACAGAACTCATTGTCGAAAATACTTGCATTTAATTAACAAAATTATATGATTTTTATATTTATTTATAATTAATTTAAATCATTATTTAATTTTATTTCCTTCAAAAATCGAGGTCTTATTAAAATCTAAATTTCAAATAAATAAATGAAATATAAATAAATAAAATGTAAATTTAAATACAATTAATTGTAAAAAAATATATTTTCGTTTCATTAAATTTAATGTAAATTAAGACTAATTTTATGCGAAATTTAATATCAAAAAAATGAGCGAAACGTTGTTTACATTGGTTTCTAAGCAAAACATACGACGGCTGACAGTAATTCACTCACAGAATAAAAACAAGAATTTATTTCAATTATTCAAAAGAATCGGAATTTTGTGAAAAGTGTATCAATTTTATTGCAATTCATTAAAAAACTTGAAAATTATTTTATCAATTATTAGCACAAAGTTTAAGATAAACCCAACATAAAATGTCCCAACAAACTAAAGAACTCACAATACACTTACTAAGAAAATTATATAACTATGATAATTGTACTATACATAATCCATAATGTATGAATAAATTTTACTATATATTGTTAATACTATTCTCAATAATATCGACAACTTTTTTCTTATCGTTGGAATAACGCATTCGTTCTCCAATTGCTTTACATTTTTGAATTAATATTTGGTCTGTTATTAGTTTGTCGACACTTTCTAATAATTGTTGTTGAGTACAATGGAAAGGATTGAGCCTTAAACCCAATTTGGTGTCAATAATTCGCTGTGCGTTGTCGTATTGGTCGCCATCAATCGGCATAATTAATGCGGGCTTTCCATAATAAAAGCTTTCGGTTAGAGTATTGTTCCCCCCGTGACATATCACTGCGTCTACTAATGGAAGAACAGCCAATTGGGGCACATATTTGTTTCCCCACATATTGTCGGGTAACTCAAACTGGTTATGTCGGGGACCTTTCGATACTATAAATCTATGCTTAGATTTTGACAAAATGCGGATCAAACGAGTCATGAGCTTAAGATTCGCAGAATTAAACGAACCCAATGACAGAAAGAGGAGACCCCCACATCTTTTCAAAAGTTTGTCCGGTATTTCAAACCTTTCATCTGTAGTTCGAATCAAATTATCTACTCTTAAGAAATTTTGTGGTAAATTATATCCATCTAAAGAGTAATCCAATTCTTTAATATATAGATAAATGTTGAGAAAGGGTGACGAGGGATGAATATCGTTAGGAGGTAGAGGGGGTGCTCCTCTTGAAACACAAAATTCATTGAGTCTTTTGTGAGAGGGTTCAATTGCTTTTGATATTTTTTGTCTGAAAATATTCCATTTGGTTTTATCAGAATCGTTGATTGGAAAACCCGATCTCTCTGGTGGTAAATCATCACTTTTGTAAAGACTTAACGGCGCCGCAGAATATAACCAAATCCAAGGTCTGCCGGAATTAGTTATTGCAGGATTATTCACATAATTATCGACAACAATCAAATCCGGATCAACTCTTTTGATTATGTCTTCGTATTGACTGTCGAGTAAAATGACGTCATCGATCATCTTTTTTCTGCATCTCTCAATGACAGGCACCGCCACATCTGACGGGTCTAAGCTCTCAAAAACAACTGAAAGTTCCTCAACTATTTTAGACCACTTCTCATTTTGATCCTCTTCTGCGGGAGTGGTCAGCAATATTTCTTCGAAACCAAATGGAGATAACTTTCCTTTAAAGGCTTCATTTATTGTGAAAATCACTCGATGTCCCCGATTCAAAAGTTCTTCTGCTAAGCCATGGCAGCAATTGATATGTCCCCAACCATCCAGTGGTGTGAAGAGGACAGTCAGCTTCTTCTTTTGGACAGACATTTAGATCAAATTATTTGAATTTCTTGAGACTTCTGCCTTGAATTAGACTGACTTTAATCATTAAAAGCAATAGTTTTAAATTCTGATCATTTTATTTGTGATAATCATAAATTTGGTGATGACAGCACCACCACCACCATCACCACCCAAGGTCATAACTATAAATTCCATATATTTCTTAATTTTGAAATAAACTTTTGATATCAAAATACTAATCTTTCTTTCAAAAAGAAGTTCAGATACAGAATTGTGAGCTGTCCTTCATTTTGATAAAACGGATGATTCAATGAAATCGAAACCGAAATTAAAACTTATTTAACGAAATTAATTATTACTAAAAACCAAATAATGTTTGAAAAATCCAATTATTTATCGGTTTATCAAAACTTCAATAATAATCTCAATTCATATTTTCCATTAAACTTTGAACACAGATAGTGGATATTCCTTAGGAATGAGTGCTATAAAATTCAGAGTATTCTTTTTAAAGCTTATATTTTTCTCAAAATAAGTCACCAAATTGTGGCCTAAAATTCCCATTAAATCATAGATTGTTTTGAGTAAACTTTATTTCATAATTGTAACGAGTCTTTGAAGACAAACAGAATGGGCTACACCTAACTGCAAATGAGTGACACTTACATCCAAAAGATCTTCTATTAAAATGAATAGCGATTTCCAGATATGGATTCCATTTGAATTAGAATTTGATTTTAAAAATAATAAAATTTATTGAAAAATAAATTTCACCAAAAATTTCATAAATATTTGAGAAATGATTTAAAAATAATTAAATAATAATAAAAATAACAAAATATTAAAAAATTCAAATCATTTTTTTTTCATAAACCAATTCTTGATATGAATTAATTGATAACTAATTAAAAGGAGTTTTAAAATCAATTCTTAAATATAAGCAAAACTTTGAATAAATAAAAGAATAAAAATATATTTTACACCAAATTATAGAAATAATTAATAAAAAGTAATTTTCTTTATATAAATATCACAATTTTTTTCCTATTAATGAATACCATTGACTTCAGCAGTGGTGCCGTTTGTCTGTTGAATGCCATTAGTTTTGAATTTCTTAATGGGTTCTTCTGCACCGTTAAGAATAAGCGGAGTTTTGAACACTTTTCCAGAGACCAGTTGTTGGAGTCCTTCGCCGTCATAACTAATTAGTGGCGATATTTCGCAAATCACTTGACTTTCGTTATGACTTTAGAAATAAAATAATGGATTAGTTTTCAGAATAACTTAAAGACTCAAAGAAAAAGTACTTATTATTATTTTTATCATTAGATTTCGGGTCATTATTGCCATTGAAATCAACTTTGACCGGACTGTCATCCAAAATAAAGAGCAAAAGTCATGCGAAATGAAAATAATTGCAAAACAAAAATGATTTTTGAAAATAACTATAATTTTTGATAACTTTTGAAAAAAATGAATTCAAATGAAATGAAATGAAAAACGAAATGAAATAAAGATTTTGTCAAACATTCAAAAGTGAGTTAAGTTTTGTAAATCTATTCATACCTTGCAATCAAAGGAACGACTTTTCCATTTTCGTCGACAAACTTTCCGCCGGAGTGAAGAACAAACCTCTGATGCAAGTTATAGACAGAGAGTCGAGCAGTGGTCGGGTTATCTTTGTCTGATCCGTCGCCGTTCTTAAGCGGAGAGAACTCATCTTCGCGTAAGACTTCCCAAACAACAAATTTACTAAAAATCAAATCAAAATTCAATAAAACAAATGAAGAAAATAAAGACAACAAATGAATACTAACTCAGAGAACCCGAAGACATCGAAAACGAATTTTTCGAGTTTAATTCCATTCGGTTTTTCGGGTTTAACTAACTTTCCGTTTGTATCAATGAAAGCGATCTTTTTCTTCGCGATGTGATGAATGAGGTCTCTCCCACTAAACCCATATAAACACAAATAGTTATAAATTACAATCAAATCAATGGAAGAGATATAAAACAAACCAAATATTGTTCAGAAAATTTAGGGTAAAATAATGGTTACAAATGTTTCCGGCGTCGAAAGTAAGCCTTCCATCGGAGTTACGCTTTTGGGCCGTTTGTAGGGAGACTTCGCTGTACTCAACAACTTTGTACTTTCCTTTCACTTTACAGATTATACCAACAGCTTCGGTGGGGAATGCCTTTTGGACCACTTTTGCCGCCACTTCGGCGCCTTTCGAAATGCAATAACCAATGAATGTCGGATCCGCCACTTTTACAAGAATATTGTCCACACAATAAACTTGAATGTGTTGAATACCCCTCTTCTTCATGTCATCTAAAATTCCCTTTTGTTTTAATGCATTATAAAGACCTCCATTTCCATCGGGAGCTCTGGCCAAACGATAGGGTGATTCCAAAATTATTTTGCCATTAAATTCGAAACAGGGAAGAGTGCTCTGTTCGAAGACCACCACATTTTCAGGAGTTAAACCGAAATAGTTATTCTTCCGGAAGAACTCAATAGTTGGTTCTCGAGTGGCTTCACTCGTCATTATATACCAGACAATGGATCCTCTCTTTCCGGTCAAATCAAAGGCTAGTTTTTCGAGTCGAAGGATGCGTTCGCCCTGAAGTTGATATAAGGTCTTGTGTGAGGGCAGTCCCACGTCATACATGCCTTTCGGATAATTCACACCTAACCGAGTTCCCTGACCCCCGGCCAACAAAAGTGCTGCCACTCGACCTTCGGATATCTGCAGTAACCCTGAAATGCAATTATGAAATGAATTGAGATAATCGATAATCCCTTTACTTCTTTAAATATGAGACTAAATGTAAGCTAAGACTCAATGTAGAGATCATTTCCTTGATCTCAATTACTATCGTTACATATCTTTTGTTTTTTTAAGAGGATTTATAGCTAAACCTTGTCTTAAGGTTAAGGCAAAGCACTTAAAGTTTTAGATAAAATTTGGCGGTCAATGACAAACACACCCCAATTGCCATATCAGCGATATTACGTGCGAAGGATTAATGAATGAGTTTTCAATTCCATTGGATATACATTTTATCGATTAAATTATTTTGAGACTCAATAGTCACTCAATAAAACCTTTGATATCCAATGTATTCGTTGTATTCACTCGAAACTAATGCTTTTGAATCATTAGAATCATTGGAATTACGATAAAACAAATATTTATTGATTAAACAACAATTAAAAAGCGGTAAATAATTGTTTATCAATCAATGGTTAATAAATTTGGACATTTCTTGAGTGGAATAACAAATATTATATTAAATATACTCTTATCCAAACAATTATACAAAACTCAAGTAGAGATTTGTTATACTATTTTTTTTTTGGCGCCGCTCTTATCTCTTCTTAATTATGTACAAAAAAAGTTTCAAAAATAAGTTATCGCTTCATTTCTCACGAATTATAAGAACCTTTCAAACTTTGAGACTATTTTGAAAGAGTTATTCCCTTCCAAACAGAGAATACTTTCATAAAAGGTTTGAATTTTAATCGAAAACATAATAATAATTAAAATAATATTTTAAAAACTGATTCATTGATAGACTAAACAAAAAACTTCTTCTAATCTTTAGAAAAGAGGATTCAAATGAAGAGCAAAATAATTTGAAAGATATTACTTCAAACCTGAATATTATTCAACTGATTAAAGCATTAATTTGAAGAACTAATCAAAATATTTGAGTAAATCTATTAATATAATTGAAATTAAAAGATACGTGACTTTCATGTGATTCACATTTCAAGGTATTTAGTATTAATATTTGGACGCAAAAGAACTTTTAAAAAATGGTAAAAGGATTTTAAGAGTAAAGGAATCACTAATTAGTAATGACTGACCATTTTCTCGATATGATTGAAGTTTCTCTTTGGAAGTTCTTGTGATGCTTTCGTGGACTTGAGATGAAAGCGGTTCTAATAAGTCATCGATTTTCTCGTTTTGTTCGTTCTCTGAATTGACGGTCACTTCAAATGTTTTGCAAACTTTTTCGAAGTTTACGCTCTTGAGGTCGTTATACAGCAATTTCTTCTGCTCTTCACTGATCTGATCCCAGAACTGCAGTAAGTGTTGCTGTTTGTTCTGAGTCAACACCTGACGAACACTCTCGATGTCTGACATTATAAACTGAAGAATAATTAGAGAATCGATTAAAAAGAGGTTTTTATATAAAAAATCAAATATTAATTAAGAAATAAGTTATTAAAGCAATAAATAGTAATATTTTGGTGTAGTTTTGGCAGACTTTTGCCACATCAGCACAAAATACAATTACAAACAAAATTCAATTGATTTACAATCGAATGAAATTCAGTTTGGGTTTTGTGGGCAAAAACCAAATCGAGCTCAAGACCAATAACTGTGTCAATGGGAGAGACACTCTGCAAATGGTATGAGTGATACCTGCAATCACTAATTTTCTTAATATAAGAGCCAAAACTTGAATACCTGCCCAATAATTATAGCCTAAAAGAGACAAACTTTTGATTGAAAGCTATGAAACATATGAATTGCATTCATTGGAAAATTGGAACACCATATGAATTACTTGTGCCCGAGTTGTGCCCAACAGCTAATTATATTGAAAAAACTTTCCAACAAAAAAATCTTGATTTTAAAGATGACTTACTTTTGCCGATATTTTCCTCAAATTAATGAAAAACTAATGAAACGAAAGTAAAATAATTTCGTTTAAACTCTTTAACGAAGTTTTTCGTCGAAAAGTTTGTCCAAAAAGAAGAGTAAATTCAGTTCAGAATTGAAAGACTCGTAAATAGAAGTTATCTCTAATTTATATCATATTTATATGAAATTCATATCTAATGCCGAAGTAGTCAAGAGTTAAGAATTAACTCATATCTAAAGAATATTAGACAATCACTCAATAGGAGTTCCGTTTACTTGAAATGTCGAGAATTAAATCAACAGGACTTTAATGTCTTATCATTTCTTTTGACGAAATAAATAATGTTTTGATTATTTACAGAGAATTACAAGATTTCCATACATTTAGAGATCAGAATATTCTCAGATAATAGACTGGTTTACGTTAATTGATTATCAGATAACACATCTTAAGACATACTTCACATTCCTGTGGCCTTCTCTTTGAAATTCACTGTTATTTGAAAACTTATCGATTAAATGATTAAACAACTTCTTCGACGAAAACATTTAACAAAACCAATAATTGGTTTAAAATAAATCAATTTCGAAGAAAAACAAATAAAATCAAAGATTAAACTTCAAAATTAAGTCAATTATATGAGAGGTTAATGATCCACCAAATCTACTCTCAGGCCTCTTAACGGATTAAAAGACAATTTAAAAGTGAAAAAAATGTTTAAATCAATGAAAAATCAATTGAAATGTTTAAAAGTCTTGGTTTTGCCGACACTTTTAGATTGAAACACATAAATGAAAAAACATAAACACTGTCCACACGTTTCTATTGCAGTATTATTTGCACATCAAATGAGTTGTGAATTAAGCGAATGCTTTTTGAGGCCAAATCTTCTACAAAACGAATCCTGAAAATAGATTTTTGAACTGAAAATACAATCAAAACAGAAATCGATATTTTATGTGTCATTCAGTGATTTGACGACAAAATAACAATATTTTGCAAATCAAACAAATTAAGCAAATATTCATTATTTTGTACGATTAGACCCACTTTTTCATAATTAATCGATTCAATACTAAATCTCAAAGTCATTTGTTATGTATATATAATATAATATATTTCTCATTTAAATTGAATTTGTTGTAAATAATGGCAAATAATGTGATCTCACTCTCAGATAACCACAAAACTCAAAAGCCTTCGAGTAATTCACTATTTATTTAATTTTAAATTCAATTTTCATTTAATCAAAATAATTATCAAAACAACGACTCTTTTCTGTTGTTTTTGATATAAGACTTTCTGTAAATAATGTCTCAAATTATTAATTAAAATCAACGGAAATGAGTCATATTTTTAATTATGTTTTGATTGAAATTTTAATTTTAAAATTAAATTTAAGTTATTTTGAATGAATAGGTAGTGCTTTCAAACAGCAGAAGTTGCCCTCGTGGTCACCAATCCTGACAGTTGGCACAGTTCTGCCCACATTCTTCTTGATTGGAGTGGCGTTTATTCCGATCGGAATCGGTCTTCTTGTGTCTTCAAATCAGGTGTTTATTTGTTTTAGAGATGTATTCAATTCATTTATTCATTAATTGATTTGAACTTAAAATTGACGAAAAGGTAACCGAAATAGAATTGAATTACACGGCGTGTGAAAGATATGACGAAAATACCCGAACAGTAGAGTCCGGACGGTTCTGTTCTGATGTAATATCTCAGCACAAACCTAATGAATTGCCACCAAATTGTAGCTGTCGTTTGAACTTCACTATAGAAGAAGATATCCGACGAGACGTCTATTTATACTACGGTTTAACAAATTTCTATCAAAATCACAGACGATATGTGAAGTCAAGAGACGACAGACAACTTTTAGGCGAAAGTAAGGGATCCACTGAATGTGATCCTTACGCCCAAAGAGAAAATTTATGGATCGCTCCCTGCGGTGCTATTGCTAACAGTCTATTCAATGATACATTTTTACTGAAAAGAGACTTTGAGGACAGTAGAGAACCCAAATCAGTGCCCATAATTAGAACTGGTATAGCCTGGGCTACAGACAAAAATGCAAAGTTCCGAAACCCTCCGATACCTGAAGGGAAGAACCTCTCAGATGCTTTCCAAAACACAGTTCAACCCCCGAATTGGCGCAAAAAGATATACGAATTGGACTCTAAATTGGATAATAATGGTTATGTTAACGAAGGATTTATAGTTTGGATGAGAACAGCAGCTCTGCCCACTTTCCGTAAATTATACGCTCGAATAGCACACGACAAACAGGACTCGATTGAAGCCAATTATCAAAATTCTCTTCCAAAAGGGAAATACCTTCTTTATATCACATACAGTGAGTCTTAAACTAATAAATACTTGTATTATAAATGTGTTTCCCATTGGAACAGACTATCCGGTGGCGGCATTCAAAGGGACCAAAAGATTCATAATATCGAACACTTCATGGTTGGGCGGAAAGAACCCTTTCATTGGTGTTATGTATATAATTGTAGGATTTGTTTGTCTTCTTTTGTCCGCAATTTTCGTTATTATTCACAAAAAATTCGGCAAAAGGTTTGTAATAATTATTATTCTCTTTAATGTCCGCTAACTGTCTGTCCTTTATTTTCAGCACAACTGAAATATTGAATATATCGCAGAGAACACCATATATTGGTTGAGATACCCATTGATTGTAATTAATATAAAAACACTATTTTTTACAAATAATTTATTGCTTTAAAAGTCATTAAAATTATTCAGAGATGTTGTCGACTGAGCTCTCATTGCATTCCAATGTTGTTATGCTTTTGAAGCTGTGATTGCCTTAGATTTACACCAAATCTAACTCTAAATCAAAACAAATTGTTTTAATTAAAATACTTTTCTTTTTGTAAAGAAATGCAATTTTGTAGGAAAAGCACAAAATAATAGGCATTTCCTTCACTTTGTTATCTCATTTTGATCATTAGTCACGTAATGTGATCCACAGATTCTCTGAATTTAATCTCACATTCATTTGACGTTTGACTCAATTCCTGAATAAAATGAATAAAAACTATTTTAAGTCACTTATAGTCAGAAATAAATTATTTTCAATTCTCTGTTAATTTGTTATTAAATAAACAGTTATTTGTTTTTATGAGAATTAAAGTCATTATTAGTGATAAAAACATTTGTAAAACCATTTAAAAGAAATAATAATAAAAATTATATCAATTTTATGGCAATTCTGTGTCTTTCGTGTATTTAATGCAAACTTTAATCTCAAAGTAAATGCAAATTAAGTGCAAAAAGAGATTTATTTTGATTTATTTTGATGTCAACCCATTAGGAGCTCTAATATCAGTCATTATTTGCTTTTCTAAACCAATATTTGTAGTGAAAGTGATTCCCAACTCATCAGATGTTTGATTCAATTTAATGGTTATGTAATTACATCCATTCATTGGCTCACAATTTGGTTAGACTTTGAGTCTATTGAGTGACAGACAAGAGTTCTCGCAAATCATATGTAAAACAAATTCAGTAAACATTTGTCGGTTTGTGTCAAAAGGAAACCAAGAGATTCCCGATTATATCAATCAAACACCGAATGCAACGCCTCTGGGGTTAGGGTCTGGTTATGACATCACTTGATTTACTCGATATAACGGTTACGCCTCTAATGAAGATAATGATCGGCAAAACGTGGGGATCAAAAAGTTGCCACTAATAGACTAATAGACTCGATTCATGTGTTAAGTGGATGGAGTGGAGTCACCAACTGTTTGGCTTCGGACCTATTTTCCAAGTTGTGTCTCCCCCTCACTAAAAGAGGTTCTGATTGGAGGGTGTGTTTGATCAGGAAAAATACGTCAGACTCTTATAAAATGATTAGACGAGTGATCGGTGGTTCACGTAATAGCTGTTTGGCATTGCTCTGGGCTTATGCTAAGGAGAGTGAGTCTATGATTGGTTGATGTGTTCATTGTCAGCGTGAGGTAAACTCCCCCTTCAATTTGCAACGACCTGAGAATGAGCGCCATTTGGCCCAAACGTTAGACAAACTAAAACTGAGCTAAGATTCACTCAAACGGTGACAAACCATTAGATTTTACTCCAAAACACAATATTTGATCGGTTTTAGGCCAAAATTGGACACATGTTTGACTAATGGGTCAGAAAAGACAAAACAATAATTGGGTAATAATTAGTGGATCGCTTGGGGAGGCTATTGGCGGCCATATTTTATACACCATTTTTTATATATATGCACACAATATAGCAGTTTTCAAAAGAAATGCTTTGAATTGAAAGACTCAAAGACTCACACAATGATCACTCTATACGTCATTATGTGTCACAGTTTAACACAATTATAGTATACATCAATTCATAAACAAGTGAAACACCAATTAAGCCATAATTTAACGATAAATTAATGCTCTCTCTATTTGTTTCCGATTAATTTCAATTGAGATAAACTGTTGAACAATGTTTTGAAAGGTGATAATGAAATTAAGTTGTTTGATGATACTGTGTTGTATGTCAGGCATGTTTTTGTTTCGCAAGATTTTGTTTTGACGCATATTATAGATATTGTGCACAAAATATTGATTTATTGTTTGTCTTTAAATATAATTATTATCTTCGGTTAAACATTGTGTCAGCTGTTTGAGTCATTTTTCATGAAAGTTAATCTTGATCACACCATCAAAAGTGACCTCAACCATATTGGATGGTAGGATTACAATCTAATCAATTTAAATCAAGGATGTGCAGTGTGGAGTGTGCCATCAAGGTGGTCTTCCACTCTTCCACTTTTTTTAGGTCAAGTTTGGCCAACAATTTAGTCAAACTTTAGAACCACTGTTTTGGCCCTAACTTTAATTAATCCCTTTTCAGACACTTTTATCAGTAATGAAATGCTTGAATGGTTTTAATCGTGCAAAACAAGTGAAGAACAAAAAATCACTGTTTTATTCATTTCTCATCAAAACCATGACTTTCACTAAAATCATGTGATTTATCACTTTTTGCACTTTTATTACCAAATTTATTGATAAAAGTCTTTAATTTTATGCAAATCATTGAAAAATTCAAATAATTGGTTCTTCTGAATCTATGTCCAAATTTGGACATCAATTAGAGGGGAATGTTGTGGTCAACAGACCTATTATTCAGAACTGAATTGTTGCACATCTTTTGACTCTTTGATTAAATTTATTTAAATTTAAGAAATAATTGATTCAATGATTGACTCTTAGTCGCGGCAGTGATGGACGATGGAGGCCGATGTCTTCTTGATGTCATCGATGACCCCCAACTCTTGCAATCCTTTCTGGAAAATACAAACGGAGCCATTGAACGTCTTGAGAGTGGACTAACCACTAATGTCGAGAACCCGTCGCATAAAACGTTAGCCACAGTTAAACCAATTGATTCGACTACAGGTGTGACCAGAGTTGCTGCCAGTATTCCATCGATGACTGCATTGGTCTCAGAATCCAAACAAACTGTGGAACAGTTGACCGCTTTTGGGAACAACAGTTCACCCCTTCTTACTCTGAATAAACAGTCTTCGGGACAAATAATTATCGACGAGAAGCAGATGTTAAATATGGTGTCCTCTTCTGTTGGTCTGATCCCCTTCTCTGCTCTCTCCAGTTCTGGCACGGCTTCCATTTCTATAACACAGCCGGCTTTGACTACTTTGACGAGTACTACTCCTATCGGACAAATCACGTCAACTGTTCCAATGCGAGCCCCCGGTCACCACACGTGGCCACCAACTTCTTTTCAAATTGCTGGCCCTCGTGGGGGCCCACCGATGACAGTACTACCGCAACAACTTATAGTACAGCCAGGACTGCAAATGGGAGGGGGTCAGGGTCTTCAACAACTTTTGCTGACAGCCCCGCGTCAGGGAGGGCCACAACAATTAGGAGGAGGTATACAACCGGGACAGTTGGTCCAAATAATACAAACTCCTTCGGGACCACAAATATTACAAACAAATCCGAGTGCAGCCCTTCAGACAATTGTGAGTTCCGGCACTACAACTAAGACTTCAACGACGTCATCGTCTTCTCGATCTAATAAACAAATCCTTCCGAAACCTCCCGGTTCTGGTGTATCGACCAGTAATTCCGTTACGACAAACAGTGGGAACAAATGCGGACAACAATTGTCACAACAGAACACTCTTAAAGTCATAAATAGTTTGCCTCAAAATATTACTCAAATACCAACCTCTGGTGCATCCGCTCCAACGCAGCAAATATTAATAGGACCGGGAGGACAACCAGCAGGAATGCTGGCCGGACCTCAGGGAACGATTTTGTTGAATCATATGATTCCAGGTTTGGGTTCTCAACCGATTTTCTTTCAGCAGAATATCGGAGGGGTTCCCAATTCTGTTCAGTTGACTCTTAGACCCCAATCGCACGGCTCTAATGTCGTGATGAGTAATGGTCTGACAGGTGCTAACATTACCGGTGGTGACCAAAATGCAGGACTTATTAACGCTTTGACGGCTCAGTCGGCAAATAATATTTCAAAGCAGACGCCCTCCCAATCACCACAACCCCATACTTTTGTGATACCGAATAACTCGACGTCTGTGAGCACTTCCTCGTCGGGAGTTGTGATGACGAACGCCGGCAGACCGACGCCTAATATCATTTTTACGCGTCCGCCCTCATTAATCGGAGCGTCCCATCAGTCAGCGCCAACTGTGCCCACTGGTCAACAGTTCCTTCAAATACAAACACCAAACGGTCCGGTATTAGTGGCACTTCCGACTCAAACACAACTATTATCACAACAACAGATGAACGGTTCTCAACCCACTCATGGCATTCAATTGGGAAATACAATGTTCCCAATCGGAGCACCACAACTGACTAATAACCTGAACACAAGTCTTCAGGCGAGCGCACACCCGGCTCTTCACGCTCTCCTCACTCATACAGATAATACAAACGGCCAAACAGTTCTTCAGACATCTGTCCCATCAGTCGCCACATCTAATACAGTGATCTTCACATCTCAGCCGCAAATCATAACCAGACCTCAACTCCAACAACAATCCAAACCTTCTGTCAATTTGGCTGAACTTCTCAAAGAACATGGAATTCTACCCGAATCCAGTCCTCCCTCCTCTCCCACTAATAACTCAATGACTGATCTAAACAGTGGTTCACTTCATTCAGAACTAATTCAGACAACACCGACGTCACAACAAACGGTTCTAATGTTACCGTCGGGTCCCAATCAACCGCCTAATATTGTTTTGACCCAAAATCCAATGGGACAGACAGGTCCGCCACAATTGAGACTAGCATTAGGTCCTGACGGAAGTGTTATTCTTCAGCCTCACATCACAACAAATGCAGTTCAGCCACAAATTCAGTCACAATTCATTTCAAATTCAAATAATTTGAAATATAGCGACCCTTTGAAAGACTCGAGTGGTTTGGGATCTTCTCAGCCCTCTCCCGACTCTACCACTCCTAGTATAGACTCAGCCGCCACGACATCAACTACTAATTCGAGCACATCTACGACTATGACTACATCGACAGCACCTACTGTTGCCGGTCAGAACACTTCTGCCTTATTAGAACAGCTAAATACCGGCCCCGCCGTCAAAGTACCCGATTTAGTCGCATCTTTGGGACTATCGAACGGTTCTTCGACGACAACGAGTGAAGAGTCAAAACCATTGACAACACAAACGACTTTAATTCCATTAACGGTTCAGAGTATAAACAAATCGTTAGAACAGCAGAAACAGACTATTTTAACGATACCTGTGCAGAACGGAGACAGTGTTGTTCCCAATGTCTCGAATGGATCTTCCAATGCTGTGATCAGAATCGGTAGCTGTGATAGTATTCCGACTTCGTTAGTGTTGACGCCTACAACTGTGTTCACTAGTCCTCCAAAGGCCCAAACGACTGATACAGTGAGTGGAACCCTTCCTCTCACTATTAATTCAAATGCTAATAGTGTTGGTGTCAATGGAACGACCACTACTGTAATAGAACAGAATGGAGTGCCTATGGTTCAGGTCAGTCCTAATAATCAAGAGTTCTTACAAAGATTAGAGACTCAGGTCAAGAGCCTGTCATCTTTGAAATCACCGACGAATCAACAGAAAGAACTTCTTCATGAACTTCTGTCTCTTAAGCAGAAGATGAATGAGGCGCGACTTATAAAAACCAATGCCTCTGAAGACCAAAAAATAGTTTTAAGCACATCCTCTTCCTCATCCATCAATGTTTCGCCCCAAACACAACAATTATTGCAGTCGACAGCCCCCACATCAGCGCAGAGTCAACCGAACCAAAGTCAAGTTGAGATCCAAACTCAACAAACGCCACAAAACGTGCATTTAGTTAATCTACTTAAACAAACTCCTGTCCAGACATCTCCACAGATCCGTCTGATGACATCCACCACATCGACCTCCCCCTCCAACTCCACCACTACTATTCAAGTGGGAAATCAGTTGATAACTTTCACAACTCCTGCCAAACAAATCCAAAACTTTAAATCGATTGCAACAAATCAAAGCCAACAAACAGTTATTAAGGTATTTATTGTTCGAAAAATAATTACCAAAACTAACGATTTCTTAATTGTATGTTAGACTCAAACTCCTGTCTCAACTCCGGCTGTAATTCTGCGATTACAGGGACCGACGTCAACAACCAGTTCAACATTTGTTACCACTTCGACGACAACTAAAACATCGATTATTAAAAATGACTTACATTTAGACAAAGATAGAAGAAATGCAAAGATTTTGAAAGCGTTAGAAATCTTTTATATATTTATCGATTTCTTCGGTTTTTAACATTAATTTTGATTTAAATAGTATTCAACAACAGCTAACTGTTGACCAAAACGCTGCCCTAAAGCCAGACACTAAGAAGCCGTTTAGTTCCAGAGATGACGCCTGTAAGAGATTACTTCGTTATCATGTTTTCAACTCTCCGACTATGACTTCTGAAGATATGGCAAAAAGTATTTGTTTTTCATTTTATTTGTCAAAAAAGTTCTAATGATTTGATTTCAATGATTAGGCGATCATTTGTTTGAAAAGATTTCCCGCCATTTGTTGTATAAGAAGAGACAGTTATTCGATAAGTTTAGAGTTTTATTGTTAAAGCAAAGTATGGTAAGTCTACCGCTCTTTCAACACTTTCTTCACTTAATTTGATTAATAAATAATTTGTTGAAAATGTGTTAACAGAAAGAGACGCAGTCCTCAGAACACGTTATGATCGACAGAATGTTTATTAACGACGAAACAAATTCTCTTAAAGCAGACAAAGAAAGTGTAGCCGAAGGAAAAGGTATTTAAATTTGTTAATTTTGTTCCTCAACTTCTTCAATAACTTTGCCTCAAATTGATTTAGCGCTAAATCTTCCTCCACCGCCCTCTTCGTGGTGTCAAATGATTCGATCGTCTCTTGAAGAAGAAGAACAAAAACTTTTCATAAATAGGAAACGAAAGTCTTCGATAGGAAGTGACGACGAATACAACACACAAAACAATCAAATGAGACGACACGAAGAACCACTAGAAGATTCTGATGAATCTGAAGACGAAGATGAAGACAGTGATGACCAAGAAGTGGAAGATAAAGAGGACACGATTACGAATTTCTTGCAGTCGAGACCAGAAACGAATTTGGAAAATGTCGGACACTTTTATGACAATTCCCTTCATAATAGTCTTCACGTATCGAATGGGTCCCGAATAGACGGTCAAAGTCATGTGCCTTTAAATAGTTATGTCGACCCAATCCAACAGCACAATGATCTCGAATTATATTCTGATATGAATGGAGACAACGGTTCTGAAGACTGGACGCATTCGATTCTAAATAACTCTTCCGCTAATCGAAGAATTTCATGGAATCATAGGTTCGGAGAAAGTGAAGCCGCGGTCGCCGTCGAGTCTATACTCAATGCTGACGATGAAGACGAACCCGATATGTCTGTCGATCTCTCCGGAATCGAAGGACTCGATGACAATCTCGATGACGATAACGAAGAAGACGATGACGACGACGATGAAGATGACGATGAAGACGATGAGGAAGAGGATGACTTAAATGGTTATTCGATGGCAGGCGATGGTCATCAACACCAGCAACACGTTGACGTACAAATGCAGTGCGCGATTAAAAGCATTTTGGACATGCCTTCCGTCACATCCCATCCCTCTCACAATAATTCGTATGCATTTCATTCACATAACTCTCATCCATCACTTCATCCGCATATAAATGACTTTCGAAATATGGATTATTCGCATATCCCTAATATTCATGACCAGCGCCGCGACATTCTTCGTCCATATGGCGGACAACACCAGACGGGAGTCAATGATCCAATTCTTGACGAAGCTGTTAAGAGTATCCTTTCGTGAGAGACGTACTTATTTGTGGCAAAACTCTATTTAATCCATTGATAATGTCTTTTGTGATCTTATGGTCACTATTTTGAGAGAAACAATTTGTTCACTTCTTATCAATTCTTCATTCGATTCGTTATTATTTCAGAAATTAATTTATTTGAGAATCAATTCTCTAAATAGAGTTGACTTCAGAATCAATGGCTAAACGGTTTGATTCCAATCTCACCAATACTTTAGTGCCTAAACCTCTCAGTTAAGACAAGTTCAGAGTAATTCCAATGAATTGCCATTTAATTGATTCAATCATTTGATCCGTTGAAGCGTTGATCCGTTAATTAAATTAATTTTAAACATAATTTACTCAATATTTGGGTTTGAATTACAATTGAATTACATTTTAAGTACAAATTATTTTCACTAAAAAAACTAAAACATTATTTCATTTAATTATTTTATAATTATTTGTAAATCAATTGGAAATACCTCTGAATAATGGTTTGAGTTATCAGTTTTTGTTAGGTCTGACCATAATCTTTGCCTCTATTCTGAAGTCTCGCTATTTTTAGAGTATATTTCGAATTAATTAATATTATTTTAAATCAATTTTGTTTTGATTATTATTTATATGATTTTAATCTTAAAATTATGTCAAAAAATATTTAAATCAATCGAAAGAATCATTTATTTTCCCACAAAACGCACTCTCAGTTATAATTAATTATTATTATTATTATTATATTTTTTCGTTTTAAACATTTCTGTGATTCGTTTTTATGTAAAAATTGTATTTAAATCGTAAGTTAACACAAAATGAAGACATTTTTTGTGTCATTTTATTGTAATGTTTTGTAAAAAATTGATTTTTTAAAAATTCTAATGAAATGAAAGATTGAGAGAAGTTTTCACAACTTATTAGCGCCTCATCTGATCTGTTATTATATATTATTATAATTACAGTTAATATATAATCATTTGACACAAACATTAGCTTTGATTTGATTATTGAATTATTTTTGGTTTTTCACACAATTCTCACATAAATACAAGAATTGAGTGCAAACTGCTATCAACTAATGCTCTCTTCTCAGGGCTAAAGAGTTCACAAAAAATCTGATAAACAATAAGATCGCAACAAAAAACAATCGCATGTATTATGAATTCATTTTCATAATCGATTCACCCCTTCATTACTCATAAAAAATATATAATGAATTGTAGATTAATATTAATATTTGAATCCGTTGTGAAAACCGGTAGTTATGAACATAAATATAAAAAACAAATAATACTTATAATTATTTCATTGATTGTGAGTATGAAAAAAGTTTTAAATATTTTTAATAATTAATAAATAAAAGTCAAAATTTTTGTTGAATTTTCCATTCATTTGGTTTATATTCTATTGGAAGCCAATTCAATGACTGCTCTAAAGCAGAAAAGGTAGCACTGCTTTCAAACAAATAATAAGGCGATTCTGTTGACCTAATTTTTAAAGAAATTCCAAGAATATTCTCATTTTATTCTGAAATCGATTTTCTATTTGAAAATAGAGGCGAATGGAAGCGCTCTCTTATGGTAGAGTATAGTATAGTGAGATTAGGTTAACATTGACATTGAAAACAGAAAACAAGAATATTCTATTAATTAATATAAACAATGAATTCTCTATTTTTTGAGTTCAATATTTTGTGTCTATTTTTCAAATAAATAATGAATTTCTTCAATAATTTGATTAAAATTCAACTAAAAAGAAGTAAGAATTGGATTATAATTATTATTTTATTATCATTTGTGTCCAATCAATTGATTGCTCAGACATCAGGTTCTAGAGATCCAAAAGTATTGATTTTCTCTGATTGTAAAATTCGGAGTAATTGTGATCTTCTAACCACTAAATGTAATCGTTATCTGGGATTATGTGAATGTCGGCCAAAATTTCCATTAGCCGTCCAATATTTTCAAAAGTGTCTCGACTATCGTAACTTAGGGCAGGAATGTGCCGCTTCAGAGCAGTGTCGTACTGACAATAGTATTTGTGTCACATCTGAGAGCAAAATCCTTCAAATAAATCCAATCGATGAGAAAATAGCGAACAATTATTTTGAAAAATTAAAACTAAACAAAACTTTTAATTATATCCAAAAACAAAGAAAAGAGAATTTTGTCGGTCAATGCAAATGCAAAACTGGTTATAAACAAGTGGCCGGAAAATCATGTGTTAGAATCCTATTGAATGTATTGACCTGCGAGGGAGCCTACGAATGCCAGGAGGCTGTAAATAATGTCAAACTTTTATTTATAGATATTTTATTAAAATTGATATTTTATTTATTAGGATCTTAATTCTCACTGCAATAAAGAAAGCAAACGATGCTATTGTGACCCCGGATATGTCTATGACAACGATAAAAACCAGTGCACTATTATAACAAAGAAGTATGGTGATCTCTGCGCAGAGGACTACGAATGCCAAAACTGGGACCCGAATATGGTTTGTCTTCGAGGTATTTATAAACTTTTTGTTTAATTATATTAATTTAATAAAATATATTTGAATTGTTTGTGAAAACAGTTCGATACTCTCCATACTTGGGAAACCGATTGAAGCACAGTAAATGCCTGTGCGCTACACCACTTAATTACGATTATACTACACAAACATGTAAACCACACGTTGAACAACGATCCGCGATCCACGAATCCCGTTCCGAGACTCCCATCGATTCGAGGTATAGTCTCTGTAATCCCGGCTTCAGATGGGATGAGAAGAATAGTGAATGCGAACGCGATGGCTGGCGATACGGAGCCAGAAGATATGGTGACTATGGATTCATTTCTTTAGATAAATTTCTGGAGACAATAGTTATCGTAATTTTCTGTTGCGTTACGATTGCATTCCTCCGATTCTGGAGAAATATTTTACCTCAAAGTCTTACCTCTGAATCACAAAACGGAATATTTTCAGACTACAGTCACACAAATAGAGTTCAAAGAAGAAGAACTAGTCGTTCCAATTCACTGTCCAGAAGGGAACGCGTGATTCAGCTCAGAGTCAATTTAAGAACACCAGAATCAGAAAATTTGTCGCATCAAACATTTGTAGCTCTGCCCCCAACTAATTCTCATTCTTCACTTCCCACTTACGAATCGGCCAGTCTTTTGGTCCCTATGATTGACAATAATGATAGTCATGAGAGTCATCCGCCTCCTTATAGCGAAGATCCCCCCACTTATGAAGAGGCCATCAAATTATTTCAAACAACAAAATTATAAATAAATATAACTCTCAGATAACTGACACTCAATTCGCTTATTTAATTGAGAGAAAGATTAGCCATAAATTGAGGGAACATTTCTCAAAAATTGTCAATTATATGATGTCATTTCACAATTAAATAATTCAATTCTGAAATATATTTCACTCAAATTAAGTGAGTCTTTGTCCATTATTTTTGTTTTCAATTTCAAATTTTCCTAAAATCACAACTCATTTGCAAATTTTTCTCAAATGAGTTTAGAAAAGCTATTCCATAGAAAAGACATTTCATTACAGCGCGTATATCATATGTTGTATGTTGTCGCCATTGTCTTAACGATAGTTATAGTTACAGATTTTTATTTAATTTTATTCTAACCTCAAAATTCACTCCAAATTTCATACCTGTTTAGTTATTTGAGTCAGAATTGATTCTATATTTAAATAGAAAATTAAATTATAATTTTTTAATAAAATTCAATTAATAATTGAGAGACGACTTTGAAATTAATAATTTATAAAAATTGGTCCTTAATTATTTTATAATGTGATTAAAATTTGGTGCTTAAGAAAGACATGAAAATCGGTAATAGTCTGTGATGTGATCTGATTGTGATTTGTATTTTGAGTCCTCACTAAAAGAGTAGCAGAATGTGAGACAAATGCAATAAATGTCAGACAAAACCATATTTTTTATTAATTATATAAAAATCGATTCTATTTTTGCTTTAATATATTATTGAATGAATTTCAAAGATATTCTTTTGATTGAAAATATAGTTTTTAAATCAATTATTGAATTATTTTGAGATTCTGTTAACTCATCAAAAGTGTAATTAACAGTTATTCTCAACAAATACTCTTTAATACAGAATTTTATTGAAAGTCAATTATAAGAATTATTTCTATTTATTGTTTTATTAAATTATTTAATATATATTTATTTAAATTACATTAAAAGCGAAATACTTTCAAAAATATATACATAAAAAATTATTTTATTGTATAAAAAATTAAATTAGCCTTCATTTTGATTATACTTCAATATTTTTAATTAAATTAAATGTAACTAAATGTACCTCAATATTGTCAAATGTTTCAGAATATTTAATTTTTCACAAAATATAATTAAATTAATTATTACTTAAAACTTATTTTCTATTAATAAATATTTAAATAAAAATATAGTTTTCAAAGTTTTGTTCGTTTTTTGTAAATAAAGAATATAATTAATTATTTTGGGCCAAAATGTCATTCATTTCTTTAAAGGACAAAAGTTTTGTGATGAAATAATCTTTTAAAATAATTAATTAAATAATATTTAAATTACAATAAATGACAAGAAATACTTGAAAAGCATTGGCGCAACTGTACTGCAAAGTTTATTTGGAAACAACTTTATCAATTGAATTGTTCAACTCATTGAACACAAATTCTTCAATCTTTGCTTATTTGATATTAAAATAGTAGTTATAATCATTATTTGCTTCTATAAAAACTTTATGATATTCACTAGTATTGGCCCTAAATATATTGGAATTTCAAATTTTCCAAATTTATTTTCAATAGATTTAGAATTAACTTAAATATGATCCATCGTTGTATCAAATCATATAATACATTATAATATATCATATAATATACAGAATCAGTATTGTAATACATATTATGTATATGTGATTCACTGCGCAAATACTTTCTTGTGATTAGTTTTCTGAAGATCTAATCGCGAATTATTTATGAGTGGATCAGCGTTTGAGTCAAATTGTTCTTCAAAAGTATTTCAAATGAAGACTTACTATAACTCAATAAAAGAACTTCAGAATTGTTTACAATATTAATATTCTGTTTAACGAAACGGAGAGTTAGTATTGAAATAATATTTTTAAGATTAGTGTTGAGACTGTTATTCGATGTATTGAGAAACGGCTTGTATTTCAATTCCATTCTTTTTTGTTTGTCTATATCGAGGATTTTCTAAAGGCTTTTTCGGAGGACTTTCGACTGGTGTCGGCGCTATTCTGTTGCTGTCTTCCCTTTTCTTCTGAACAAAGAAGACGAGCATAATTCCGAAGACTAGAACTCCCATAAGGCACGCGACAAATACTCCGATCACATAATCAGCACTAATTCCTGCCACAGTTCTTAATATTGTAAAAGTTGACAAATGGCCGGCCCAACAGCCCGCTTTATTATATACAATGCCAAGTGGCCACACATCATCTACTCTCCATGTCTTATAGTATTCGTCGTAGTAATGGCAGAGCGTAATCATATCAGAACCGCCTAAACTAGCGTTTCCTGTTATGGTTAAGTGGAATTTGGCGGCTTTCCGATGTCCCCGAACCACTTGCTCTTTACCAGTGTTGGGGGCGTGAACTGATAAATCAATAACAGGGGACAATCTGTGAGATTCTTCTTTCTGAGGATAGGGACTATCATTTGGATAGAGAGTAATAGAGAAGACAACACTACGACAGGGCATCGGTTGTTCGCAATTCCAGGAGTGACTGTAATTTGATTTTATTTCTTCTCCGAAATCGATTTTTGCTTCAACTGTTTTGTTTGCCTCCATTTTGGCCATCATTTTGTAGTCATGCACGCGATGGGTGTGTGTTATTTCAGTGATAGCATTATCCACTTCGTGTCCGTTTATCACTGAATAACTTCTAAGTCTAAGAGTTGTACCCAAAGGTATTTGTGAGGCGCAAACATATTTCAATTCTCTGAAAGTATTTCTGATATCTTGCAATAAATCCTTATTTAAGGTCAAGTTCTGACTCTTTTGGTATTCATTCCTCTGAAATGATTTCATTAGATTCGAGTAAAGACTTTTGATTGTCTCTAATTTTGGTAAAACCTTTAAAGCGACTGCTTTTTGAGTGTATTTCTGTATTAAAGCCAATAATTTTCTTTTTGAGAGAATATCATCGGTTGTCAGCAAACCATTGCTTAGAGTACTGAAAACTACAGCTAAGTGTCCGTCAGTCAACATCTGGTCCGTCAGCTCTAAAGCATGTCTTGAATATTCAATTGAGTTATTAATCACTTTATCGGTTAAATTCTGTTCTGGAAGTGCTTTTTGTTTTATTAGAACAGTTCCCAAAGCAGATAAGGCAGCGATCGAGTCACCGGACTTGTGATATCTTTTCGCTGTTTTTAATATTTCATTTATGGCCGAACTCTCATTACTTGTCTTCTCAACGGTTACTGACCCGGAATAATATAAATGACAGCTTCCGAAACGATCGCATACTTGTGCTGCAAATCTTGCGATTCTATTCGGATCGATAATAGGAGTTCCCCTGAAATTAATGAAACTCGAAAATTGTGGCACTGATAATGGCATTGGGTTGGTCAGGTTTTCATCCGCTAAGAAGAGCTGATATGTCAGCGGCGCTGCATTTGGAGGAGTATTGCATTTGTCTATTTTGGCGAAACTCTGACAAACATTGAATAATTAATTTAGATATAATTGTAATACAATATAAGAGACTATTATTTTCCCATTTTTCATATTACTTATATTAGTAAAATATAGAATATACTCACAAGATCATATTCTGTGAAGTTCTCGACTAATAGCTCACACATGGAAACGCTTTGTGTGGCCATCAAAGTGATGTCAGCCTCACTGCACAGATTATCTCCATTACACGCAATCAATTTGAAGACATAAACACCAAATGCGTAGATTTGAGCTTAAATTAAATTAAATCATTATTTTATGAAAATTAAATTAAAACCAATAAAAGGCATACATTCAGGAATATATAGTTGAGTAACTGTTTGGCGATCAATCTCTTCCATATTCCAATTCAATTTGTAGACACTATTGGGTGCTTCCCATCGAATATTTTTGATAAGTTTGTTTGGCCTTATAATAGCCTTAATAGTAATTGATGTGTGCTCTGGAACCAAATATGATGACAGAAGAGGATTGTATGGGACCGAGTGCTTTCCTTTTATAAAAACAGGTCCAAGAAATAGCTGAGGAGCAGAACCTTCTATCACTTTTACTGAAATGTATTCCGTTTCCGAAGATATCTTTGTATCGTTTTTATCAAACACTTGGAGCCCGAAAAGATAATAGCGATTCGGTTCTAATGAAGACGAATCTAATTCCAGTTCTGATTGGTTTTGAAGTTTTGAATCTATAAGTAAAGTATCATTTCTTATGATTTGATTGTAAGCACCAAAATTGTATAAACAGGGCTGAGCTGTTTGGCTGTCGTGACAACTCCACTGATAAATCAGATCTCCCGATGATTTCGAGTTTTTAGAGGACAGTTTGAGCGAACCACTATTGGAACCGATTGCTATTTTAGTGGTACCGTTGGCTATACCCGCTTTAAGAGGGGCTTTAGATGAGACAAATGTGAATCGGGCGCCACTCGTATGGTTAAACCGGTGCCCCAAAAATGCGTACAAATATATATCGATCGCTCTATCGATGGGAAATGAATTTGGTTTGATTTCCAAAGAAATTGAATGCATTTTCATTGAATCATTTAAAGGAAAGCCTATTTGGGACTTATTTGATACTTTCCACGATAATATTATTTTCTATTTATTAAAGAATTAAAGAATAAATCAATTATTGAATAAATAATTCTTAAATTTCAAATCATTACCTGAACTGGAAAAACACATTCTGGTACTGAAACTTCTGCTAATAAGATAATATCCTGATCAGAATACAAAGGGGTTGATTGTAATAGTCTTGTGTGATATATTGAAACAAGAGGTGAATCGTAGGTTAATCTGATTAGAGTGTGTCCCACTTCAAGTGTGCGCTCTCCTGGAATAACAGCTCTAAATATGAAATTATATGGTGTGTGGTATTCAAAGAGGTCGGCGTGAAGAATAAGATTAGTTGTTTTTCCGTGAGTTTCCACGTGTTCTTTTAATTCACTGCTCACATCTCCCGATATATACCATTCAAAGTGTACATCAGTTGTTCCTCTCGGGGAAGAGAAGTGACCGATAAGTGCAAAGAAGCCGCAATTCGGTACTTCACTGGGACCTGTCACAGCTATAAGTGGCTCATAATTGGACCAACTGGGCTCAGATGATAGCTTTCTCACTACGACATCCAGTTCGGCCTCATTATAGAGAGCCGTTAACTGATTACTGGCTTTGAGGACATGTTTTTCGAATTTAATGAGAAGAGTATTTTCAGAAATGGGTTTTTCAACCGAAATAATTAATTGTATTTTTGTGGCCCAAAAACAACTCTTGAGTCCATAGAAACTCAAATAATCGATAGTTTTGTTCGTAAGAAAGTTTTCACAAACTTGTAAAGAGTTGGTCGAAGAATCACTTTTCCAATCAGGGGTTATTTGTACCGCTGTTTCAAAAGTTATGATAATCGCCAAACCGTTTTCAGAAACATAACAATTCTGATAAGAAACTTGAGGAGAGGGAATGGGAAATTGCATATTGGAAGGCGACGATTGGGATGATTCCTCTGATAAATTTACAGAATTAAAAGTTGCATTTGTTGGTAGAGTTTGGGATTCAGAGCTCAGTAACGAGACTTTGAATGAACACGAATTCAATTGAAAGCACAAACACATACACATGAATATACTGACAGATAAGCAGTAAATTATATTCATTATATTTATATCCATTTTTTCTATATTTGATTTGAAGATAATATGCTAATTATGCTAATTGTTCGTAAAACCAGGTCATAGTTCAAGAGAATGTGGCGCATGTTACACATTATCAATTACATGCATTGCAGTCTATTCAAAAAGTCTGAGCCGACTCCATCAGTTACCTTCAATCGGTTTCGACTTTTAATTAGTGCTTTTTATGTGATTTTCTTTTATTGATTATTAATCCGCTCTTCGGTTGAACTCATATTCAAATTGTATTTATTATTATTATTGATATAAAATAAAACTGAAATTCTGTTCAATAAATAGATATAACAAAAAATGAATGAGTGTTCACATGTTTTTGAGGTCAGCTCAGAAAAATCAGAGCTTTTAATTGACAAAGTTATACAGAGTGCAATACTTTTGAAAGGAATCTTGGCAAATAATAAAAGTGATATTAATAGACTAACCTTTTTAAAGGTGAACTTTCACTTTAACAAGTTTTTGTTGAGGTATATGTCGAAGTATATGTCCAAGTATATGACCTGTATATCCAGGTGTATTTCAACTATATTTGGAGCAAAAATCAATCAGAGCTGCGGACGAATCGATTTTGTCATATCGTATGAGAATAAAGTAGTGAATGAAACAAATGTCAATCAATATATCAAAAGTTGAGTTATATTTCTTATAAGAATATGATTTTTCCAATATTATTACACAAAACACTTAATAGTGGTTTAAATACAAAATAAATACTTTTAATTAATATTTTTGCAAAATTCAAACATAAAAACAAAGCTTTAATTAAAAATAAGGCGTTTTTTTCACTAAAAAGTTCCACCAAATGTGAAGTGAAGCCGAAAATGTATTAATAATTTCATTTATTTGGAGGAATTGCGCAGATTTTCATCGGTTTAACATTTAGTCAAAAGGTTTGTCGTGAATGCAGTGCTAGAAGTGGTTCGACACACAATACATACATCAAATACAAAGAATGTTCACAAATATATAGAAAGATATTCTGTATTGAAATCAAATCACAATTCTTAAGATCTTATCTTTTCTTACATAAGACTTAAACCAAATGGCGATACAATGACTATCTGTCCATTGATTGACAAAAGATAGCAATTTTTCAAAAAAGTTTATTTCTTAAGCATTAAAAGCATTAAAAGATTTTTAACTTCAATGAAATATATCTATATTTCTAAGTCGAGACCCAAAAGCAAAGCCGACACTTGAGCCATGAGCTCAACTGAAGCAAACTTTTTTGTGTGTTTTGTGCAGCACTGGTCTCCTTATGATCAATACCATAACCATAACAGTTAACTATTGCTTGTGTTGTATTACCTGAAGTACAAACTAATTTGTTTAACCTTTAATTCAAAACTAAAATCAAATCCCTTTTAAATTGCACACATAGTTGTCCTCTGATTGGCCACAACTCAAACTTGACTTATTTTTTCAATCAAATCAGAATAAAAGCGTTATTCTGTTCGTTGTTCTGTTCAACAATAAAACTCTAAAAAACATTTTTGTCGCAAATAATACATAAATTAAAAATATTGATTTCCGTCCGCATAGAATGGCAATCAAGTTAACCGTAGAGAACAGGAAGAGTTATTAAGTTATATCTATTGGCCTGAAGTTGTTATCCATTCACAGCTTATGAATTTATAAAAAGTGGTAAACAATTATTTAAATTATTTAATTCTTTTGGCCAATAATTCACTGAAAAAGTGAATACAATGTTTGCTTTACGTCATGTCATGCATTGCTTTCCATTAGAGTTCGTTGTATTGAAGGTCCAAACAATAGAACATTTGCTTCCAATTGCTATCATTTTCTTTTGATTTCTTCGTTTAACTTAATTTCACCCAAAAGTTAGTCTAACCACTGATTCATATTTTATTTAAAAGGAGAGAGGCATAAGAGAGGCACATGAGTGGCACTTCAATATTATTATTATAATAGAAGAGCTGATTCGTGTGGCGTTCATCTCCGAAATGAACTTTTCTATTATTTTTTTGTGAATTTTTAATATTTCATTCAATTTGTATGAATAGAACAGAATTTGAATAATAATGGAAACAATTATTTAATTTTTTAGATTTATAATTTGCTCTAGATACTTTTTCATGTAACCTTTAATAATGAGAATGATTATTCATTAGGAACAGGATCAATTCTATTTTTAATCCATTAAAATGAATCTTTGATAATAAATATGAGTGTTGTCTTATTTTTCCGAATGATTTTTCTTTGGTAAACTTGGTATTTTATAGTTATACATGTATATCTCTATATTTCTCTATATATTTCTCTATATTTCTTCATGATATTTCTCTATAAATGAGCTAACAAATACAAATACTAGATTTTGAGTCTTTCATATTTTGTGAAACTGTTATAAATGTTGCGATTAATTGATATCTTTTTATAGAAATAATTTTAAACTAATTTAGGAAATAATTGAAATAATTTCGATTGAAAGCGAAGTTTATTTAAGTTGAGTTCAATATCTATTGAATTATTTTTAATTCTTAGTTCACTCTCTCTTTCAGTAAAATATTTCTGATTTAAAAACAGTTGGCCCTAACTGTAAGGTTGTTGTCTTAATACTGGTTTTACTTTTGCTGTTCGATATCAGGATGACATGTCGATGACCTACCGATCCAACCAATGAACTGCTGGTCTAACTGTTGATCCACTGTTGGGTTCACTCATCGGATGTGTTGTTTCGCATAAATTGAATCAAATCTTAAATTTTTTAAAAAACTTCATTTATAGCTATAATTGGAATAATATTTAGTTTTTGGTTTCAATTAACGAATAAAATGTTTAAATAAAATGTGTTTTCATTAATCAATACAACAATTGTTTGCTTTTATTTTCTTAAGTTTTTATTAATATTTAAATGATATTTATGTTATGAATGTCATGGATGACCGTATGAACCGAATCATTTTCTCTTTGGTTTTGGTATTTCTTATATCAGACCAAACAAATAGTTATGCTTTCAGTTTGAACCTAAAGTCGCCACAAATCCCTCTCAATCGGAATATCAGTCAATCAAAAGGATGGGTTGGTTCGGGACACCTCCAGTTCACACTGGATCTGTTGGGCTCTTTTGTGATGACACAGAGCTATAATCCGAGCACTCGTCTCATGGAATCATTGGTTTTCTCTCCGTTTAGCATTCAGTCAGTGCTTATGGCACTCCATTTGGGCGCCCGAACTCATACTAAACAAGAGATCGCAAATGTATTACACATTCCGTTAGAAGAAAATAACACAACATTTTCCAATTCTCACGAAGTGTTTGGTCAGGCCGTCAAACAACTGCTCGAAGATATTAATGTTAGCAAATCGTTGTCTGTTGCAAATCAGATCTATGTCCAGGAGGACCTAACGGTAGCGCCAACCTATTCACTAGCATTGGCTCACTATCACAGCTCACAACTAAAAGCAGTGAATTTCGCGAAAGATTCCCAACAATTGATGATTGCAATCAACGATTGGACAGAAAAGCAAACCCATGGACTCATTCAAAATTTCTTGAGTTCTCCCCCATCACCCCTGACATCACTTTTGGCTATAAATGCAGTTCGATATAAGGGTGACTGGCAGTTCAAGTTTGATCCAACTGATACAGAACCTAATGCGTGGTTTCAACTAACAAATGGTCAAACCTCTAGAGTGCCAATGATGGTCAGTCAGATGCCAGTGGCCTATGCCTATAACCCAAGCCTTCAAACATCAATTATCGAACTTCCCTATCGATCTCAACGGTTGGGACTATTTTTAATGCTTCCGAATGAAAGCAACGGATTATTCGGTTTATTACGAGCTTTGAATTCAACTGTTTTAACGAATTTAATCGCTTCGATGAGAAAAGTTGGAAACGGAGGGGTAAACATCCGAATCCCTAAATTCTCGATCGATTCCAATCCAAAAGTGACTCAAGTCTTGAAAAATCAATTGGGAATCAAAACTTTATTTACAGACGCGGCTGACCTGAGCGCTATGTTTGTACGAACTACCGGTCCTTTGAATGTCGACGAACTCTTACACAAAGCTGTTCTTAAAATCGACGAACAGGGAAGTGTTGGCGCTGCCGTTAGTGCCACAAATGTAGAACGAGTGGGGGTCACAGGAGGTGCCTATTTCGAAGCCGATCATCCCTTTATATTCATGCTTATGGACAAACAAACAGGTCTGGTGCTGTTCGCTGGAATATATGCCGGTCCCCCAAACAATACTCATTACAACAACAAAGTGGTCTAACATTTGATTATTTTATTAATTCATAAAAAATATATAAAAAGTGTTTTTAAGAAATCAAATGTCAAAACAATTATTAATATTAAATATAAAACAAAATTAATTAATTAATTAATGACTAGTTTTACGACAAAAGTATAAAAATAACAATAAATTCAATTATGTCTTCAATTATGTCTTGGATTAGTAGAGGGCCAGAGCGCTGTTATAACCTCTTCTGACTGTTCAACTGTTAAGGGCTGTAAACCAATCGATATTTTAATAAATATTTTTAATTAAACATAAGTTTAGTGAATGTCTTGTCTTATGTCTTACAGAAAGCAATCTTTTAGTGATGTCTTCATAAGTATTTAAATCCAATAATTCGATTCTCAATTGTGAGAGAATTGCTTTTCCCACAGAACTCAGCACAAGGAAGGGTCGACTTCCATGAAGGAGAGCACCGACAAGTCTATCGAATATTCTTATAAAGGAATTAAAGGTTAAAATAACCGAAACATCCGTTGAATCAAAACCTGATCAGAAAGTATTGGTCTATAATTCCGGCGTAGAAGCGGACGAACCACGTAAACAGTGGACGACTACTCAGTTGGTTGTAGTCGTTATTGTAATCTCGTTTCGCACCGGAATTGTTGGCAGTATTTGTCTGACTTTTAATGACTCCATATTTAACTAAATGGCAGTGAAGTGTCTTATCCTCTAAACACAAACCATTTAAAAACCTTTCGAACTAAAGGTAGTGAAGACATGAGTTTGAAATCAATTTCAATACTTTTAAAGAACTTACAGTTTCTATAAGAGCACTGAAATTGGATCTGACAGATGATATCAGATTCCTGAAGAGCCAATAAATCTCTTCGATGGTATTCTCAGTTTTACTTTTATCGTCAATAAATTGTTTGACCAAAACATCACTTATGGCCATAAGATCTTTCACTTCATTCCTTTGAAACTGTTTTTATAAAATAAATAAATGTTTAAAATGTTTGCCACAAAACCAATCGTTTGTCTCTCTTTCAGACCATTACCTGTTTCTCAATATTGATATCAAGTTCTGAGAACTCGAGGAAATACATCAAAACAAAGAGCTTGGAATGAGAGGTATTGTCGTCGATGTGAAGCATTATCTCGAGTCCTCTTATGATGTCATTGCAATGAAGAATCTGTTCCCTTCCAATGAATTCATCGGTGTCTGAGTCGGCAGTCGATACGTCCAGAAGTAGTTTCCAAAGAAGTTTGCGGTACATTCCCGGCAATTGGAACCTATGCGTAAACGCAGACAACTTCGACAACAGATCCGATGGCTTCTCTGCTAAGAGAATGTCCAAAGATTTCTTCTCTTCAACTCCTCTGAAGCCAACCTTTTCATAATAAAAGTACCGAAAATTTCTGTCGTCAGACATCTCGACGATTGTCTTCACTTATTATGCAATTAATTGATAAAAAATGTCATTAAATTTGACACAAACTTTGATTCTTTAAATGATTTGAGTATTTATTACATTATTTCTGAGATTAAGATTTTTTTGCTAAAAAACAACTGATTTTCTTCGAGATATCAATAATGCATTTGACGTCACTTTTTGGCAGACATTCACACTATTATTCAAAAGTAAAGAAATCAGTTCCAAAACTCAAACAATGGGGTAATATCATTAATATCATTAATATCAAGGTAAAACACGTCAAAATAAAAGCCTTGAAATGATGAGCACAGGTATAATATTTATGATATTTTGGTTTTGAGGCGCATGTCTTCCCTTTAAATCTAACCATTGGTTCAAATGATACACAATTATAGTGTTGTTATGCAAAACATTATCTCTTTTTTAAAAATTGAATTTAAAATGTATTCAAATCATTTGGTCGACTCATTATAGGATCACTTTTCTCACATAACTTATTCTCAAACAATTGGCAGTCAATTAAAGGGTCAGTCACTGGAATGACTCAAATCACAGGAAGGCTTTTGTTTAATTTTTCAACACTTTGTTCAATCAATTTATATTAATATTTAAACATTTGGACATTCATTTTAGTTCATAAACTGGATTCTCTTGTTTTGCTCATAACACAAATGAATTTTCCAAATGAATTAATAAATTATTTCAAATTGAACATAAATAATAATAATAATAATATTGTGATGCATAAACCTTGACACTTTAATTCTAGGCTTAAAGTTCACATAAAACCCCTCAAATTGAGTACATTTGTTGTGAAGAACTCATTGAAGAAAAAACATTAAAAATATTTTGCAAATTAATTGTGAAAATAAATATAACATTATTTTTGTTATAAATCTATGAATATTTGTCACAAAAATAGTTATTTATTAATAAAATTATATAAATTTCTATAAATTAAAAGAAAAATAAAATAATTTTTGATAAAATCAAAGATCACTATAAATGCAGACGTAATTGATGTGTGAGAAGAGTGTCTTCCCTTTCCGTTCAGACATTTTACACGTGAGACAACTCTTCGTTAATTGAGGTCTGATTTTGTTTGTTTTGACCATTAATTCACATTTAATTGTATCTGTATTTGCAGTTAATCCGACAAAATGGTTGTTCAACCTCTGTATAGACCGGAAATCGTGAAGAAGAGAACCAAAAGGTTCCGAAGACATCAATCGGATCGCTATAAGAAACTCAAAGTAAATGAAAAGACATTTAATTTAATTAATTGTTTGTAATTAACATTAAATTGAATTTTAGCCAAATTGGAGAAAACCAAAGGGTATTGACAACAGAGTTCGCCGAAGATTTAAGGGACAGATTTTGATGCCAAACATCGGTTATGGTTCGGCAAAACTGACCCGTCATATGCTCCCCAACGGATTCAGAAAAGTGTTGGTCCATAACGTGAAAGTAAGTGATTGTCATCAGTCTTGTGGTCGTAACTAATGAATTGTTTGCTCAGGAATTGGAAGTGCTTATGATGATGAACAGGCGATACTGCGCAGAGATCGCACATTCCGTTTCATCAAAGAAGAGGAAAGACATCGTCGAAAGAGCCAAACAGTTGGCAATACGTCTGACAAATCCAAACGCGAGAATCAGAAGCGAAGAAAATGAATAAATTATTTGTTTTTCCGTTTTTTGCTATTAATTGAAGAAAAGAATTGATTGAAACAAATAAAACAAATTTCGATAATTAGTCCAAAATTTGTTTGAATTTAATTGTCCGCCGCTTTTGGTATCACTTTTGTCACAAATCTATTGATTTCAAACTTTATGCTAAAGTGAGACCTCTTCTCCGTATCATTATTTATAAAATGGTATCAAAAGTATCCTTTAGAAGAATAAACAAATAATTAAGAGGTATTAGTCGTTGAATATAAGTGTTTGACAAACAGTCCATACATTTTATAATTTATTTAATTTTGAGAAAAAAATGAATATTAAACACATTTTAAGTTAGTTTTTGTCTCAATATTCAAAGAACACAATTATTCAAATCTCGTCTTTTTTTATTTATCTTCAAAAAGGGAAAGAATTATTAGGGGTTAATTGGGGGGAGTTTTCATATAAAACATATTAATTTATGAGAGAATACATTCAGAAATAACAGATTATTTAAAACTTAATTCTGTATTGATTTGCATTAAACTTAGAAATTGTTTACATTGAAAGCTCTGTTCAATAAAAGCTTATCTCAATCTTAATAATCTAATATTCTGGTCACAGACAGTAACAAAGTTGATGTATTGGTTGGGCATCTCTTACAACATCTTTGACAATAAAATTCCTATAGATTTGAGTCTAAAATTAAGTGTTTTGTAATCGCAAAAGCATTCCATTAATTGAATGAAAATATATTTAAAGAAAATCATTGAATCAAATGATAATTAGATTCAAATAATTATTATATTTATGATTAACTCTTAAGCCATTCGTATAATTGATTAACTGTTTAATACTCTGAACACATACCACAAATATAAGTAAAGAACATCTTAGCGAATAGTAAAATTGATCATGATAATTGCTTGATATGGTTAAATGTTTGAATGCTTTTGTCTTTATATAATTTATGTGAAATACGAAAAAATATAAAATTAAGATAAAATGCCCTCGACTTGAATTCTAGCAATTTCTACACAAACTTTTATGCGATCGAACTGACACAAAGTGAGATAAAATATCTTCAAATATCTAGTAATATACAGAATGTATAGAAATATTTATTCTGTTTAATGTTCATGTTAATATTTCTACAATTTCTACCATGTAAATAATTTATATAAACAAAAGCAAAGGAAAGTTTTAAACGGGAATTCCAAATGTACTGATTTCACGATTATGATTATGAAAATAAATGACAATTAATTATCACAATTCAATACAAAGTTGCACAAAAGATCTGTGCAACTTTTTTATTGCTTGTATTTCATAGAAGTTTTTTTTTATTTCAAAACGTATTTTTGTTGCAAAAACTGAGCTTAGAATTTGATTTTCGAAAAATAATAACATTGAAAAAGACTGTCTTAACCCAATGTTAGTCAACTAAAGTAAGGAATATTTTTATGGCCACCAATTATGAGAATAATAGCCGAAACAAAAATCGTTTCAAATTATCACTCAATACATAAACGAAGAAAAAATGTTTCAATTTATCAGATCATCGAATACTCTTCAATTCTTGATTCTTGAAGTGCTTATAGGTCTACAAAATTTTGCTTTCACAAATTAATGCACAAAACCATTTAAAAACATATATTATTATTTTTTAAATAGTTGTTTCAAATTCAAAATGATTTGATCTTTTTATTCAAACTTTTTTCCAAAGAAGAAAATATTTAAATTATATACAAAAACCACAAATACTTTTGTTTAGATTTTATAGCGAAATAATTGAAGTTAAAAACAAGAAAAATGATAAATAATAAGATAAGTTTTGTCATTAATATCATTAAATTAATTGATTTTTGTTTTCTTTGTTTGAAACAAAGTTTTATTCAATTAGTTTAACGTTTAGTTTGTATTTCTTTATTAAATTAGAATTCATTGAAAACTTTGAATTATTTTCACATAAATAAATATAAGGGAAGAATATGTGAGAAATCATATTAATAGCAATTTTTGTCTTTAATTTGAGAATATCTTAATTGAAATTTTATGCTAAACAAAGAGAAATGAAAATAATTGACAGTAAAATCCGTTTATGACTACAATAATAGAGTTTAATAACAGATTGACGTCTAATTGAGATTCACTCGAGTGAAACACTGATTGAAATGCACTAAAAATTCGAGTAAATTGCTTTAACTACTAATTAATTGCTGGATAAATATCGTTGAAAACAGTATTATATATGACTCACTCACCGCTCTTATGACAAAAAAAACAAATTTGAAGACAATTTGACAATAATTTCAGAGCTAACAAAGAGCAGCCAGTAATGACCCGGCGATGGAATCATGAGCTCAACCATAAGCTCTACTAACACTAATTGTTTTATTTTTCAAACAATCATTAAGTGAAATGAACAACATATAACACATATAACATATAACACATAACTATTCCAATACATCTTTAACTTATTGAAAGAATATTTCACGAAATGTATTTAAAAATGCAATTCATTTGAAATTTTATTTGTTTTTAATTTATGAAAAGTAATTATTTATGGGCTTAACTGATGATCATGGTAATCATAAGAGTGGGAAAGTCATCTAGGACACTTTCAGAATTAAGTGTGAGAATAAGCAACTGTTGCGCATTTCTTAGATATAACTACATGTATAATATGTAATGCGAAATACACACAAATGTGCATGATCAAATATTAAGTTGAGAGATGGCATAATTTGTTTAGCTTTGGATTATTGATTGATTGACCAATTGATTGGAAAAATCAATATTTTGATAGAAGATATTCTATTGAATAGTATATAGAATTATATCAAATAACCAATTTGTTGTTCGGGATCAACAAAAAGGTCACGTTTTTAGTTTAAACGCACAAAAACTGTAATCAATTGGTTTTAAAAGAAGAGAACATTAAAACTGAAATATGAAGACATTGTCATCACATCTGATGACAATTGACTCATTCGACTATTAGATAATTAGATCCAATCGGAAGTCAAGTTAAAAGCTATTGTAAATACTTTGATATAATTGTGAATATTCTTGGAATTAAATGAAAATATTCTGTTTTAGAGTTGATATGATAACGTTGTGTGTGTTGTACAGTAGGGGTTGTTGTAGGGGCTGTTGTATGATATGATGTAAGACATGCGTAATGGTTGAGTGTTAGTTATCGTCATATCGTATGGAATGAGTCTTCATACCACTCTTTACAGTGTCTACAGTAGTGGTCTATATATTGGTAGAGCTCTGTTAAAGTGTTTGTTGAGGGGTCGGACAGCGTTGAAAGTGTGGGAATGTGTTAGACATACGAGTGCTTAACGAATGTTACGAATGTGTTGTGTTATGCTTTCGACTAACGGATGGTCTAAGCGTTGGTCTTATGGGCTAACAGTTCACACAATTTGATTACATAACCAATCAGTAAACGACTTAAGAGTCCAACACTTTTCCCGATTTTTGATTTCGTTATTATTATTAGTTTTATCTTCAATTTAATCGTCTTTTAATCGAAACAAATCGTTGTCTAATATATCTCTCAGACTAAAGACATTTGAAGACTAAATCTTAAACATAACTGAAAAGCAAAACAAACTTCTTTTGAATTTGAAAACCAATTAATGGAAACTGATTTTGATTTTTAAATAATATTAATTGAAATTAAGTGATAATCACAATAACTGGTCATTTAATTAGTGGAGATATTCTCTAAACTCCTCTAAACCTAAACTCAAATGAATGTCTAATATGTCAGTAAATCTGCAATATTTATGACCTTGAGTTCCATCGCTAGCAGTTCTGCCATTAAGACTATCGACAACACCGACAACTGTGAGACAGACACCACCGAATACACTATCACTTGTATCACATCCCACAACACGAGGACACAATGTCTGACGACCGAAGCGGCGATGAATCACATCCGACATCAAGTATTTCAAGTGTTTACCTTTTTTTACATTAATTCTAACCACTCTTTTGTTCTTTAATCTCAATCAATGTCCACTCAATCTCGAAGATAATCAAAGACTAATCTTCAAAATATAAATTCCCCTAAAATCGGACTAAAATACCAGTTTTTTCATTAAATTCAGACATAATTTAAGAGAATTTTTCAGACAATTGTCACTCAAAATGAGTGGTTATTTCAATTAATTTCTGTTATGTTTTTATGCATTTCTTGGATTCTGGGAAATACTTGACTAACATTTGGATCAAATAATTAGATAAGAGTTGAGTTAAATGTTTTAATTGTATTAAAGTTATGAAATGAATGGTATTTGAGTGCAAATGTTGAGTCTGTTGTGAGTATTGGGCGTTCGATAGCCTTATGTAATGTCTTTCAATATATTGAATGCCATTTGTATTGCGTTTGCCATAAATGCCGTCAATGGCTGTAATGGGTGTTCACTCTATTGCCTAACATTAGCTTTGGAGTGCCTACCAGTGCTCAATACCATTGCTTAACGGCAATACATAATAAGATGGCGCCAATCCTTCCAATCCGTCAGACACTGAACTAAATTAACTCTTATAATGTGTTTAGCATTGATTCAGTCCTTATGTTTTGCGAATAACTTATCTAATAATTAATGCAAATATTTTTTATTTCACTTTCAAACCATTCATCCAATTCATAGACAATCGACAATAACATTGACTTTTAATAACATTTCTCATATTTTCTTTTATTTTTGAGAACCCTTTGAAACCCTTTTCGCACTTAAATCACATTTTAATTGATTTTTTTATCAAAATTTTTGGTCAAATATTTCGCAAACAAATTCTCAAACTTCTAATTAAATGATTTAATTGACTGAAAAGTTAATACAAGTCTAATATAATTATTAATTCAATTGGTTTTAAACCAAAACATAAATATTACTATAATTTGAGTTCATTTCAATTTTACAAATAATACAAATAAGATAATTGTTATTCAAATGATCCATTGATTATAAAAGGAAATGAGCAAATTAATGCCAATTTGTTTATTTAATCATTCAATGAATCCATTAATTTTAGAGTCAATTCATTGATTGCATTAAACTTAAACTTGAAGTAAATATATTTTGATGTTTTCCTCATATAAAACACTTTTAATGAATTAAAGAATTTGAGTTAATTTCAAAGTTGACGACCAAATGACAAAAATATGATCACACTCATACTCATACTCATACTCATACTCATGCTTAATGTTAATTTTGATGCTAATTCTCTAATGTCTCATCGAGTTTGTCCTGTTTTGAACTTTTTTCTGGAGATTTTTAGGCATTTGAAGAATTTGTTGTAATCAGCGGTTAATTAAATATTTTGATTATAAATGAGTAATGAATGAGAAGTGATTAGAGAAATGTCTTCGCAATGATTTTCACCTAAACTTATCAATCATTTGATTAAACGCTTCAATCAATTATAGACTCGTTTTAAGACAACGCTTTTCACAAAAATTATTAAATTGTGTCTCAAATGAAATAAATTTTGTTTACTTTTGTTATGAATTTAAAATTGATTTAATTTGACTTCAATTTCGTTAAATTTACCCAAAAATACTAAAAACTATTTTCTATCGAAACTATTGTCGATTAGTTTCAATCAAAATCGTATTAAGTATTTTGACAATTAGTCGATCCCTTCATTCATTTGCTCCAATTTTATAATTGTTTTTAAGTAAAGTAAACTTAATTCAAGAGAAAGACTAACGAAATATCATTGAATGAGTTATTGGGAAGCAATTGCTGTCATTCCCTCTCAATATTAAAACTAAACCGAAATTATAGAAAATTATATTCCGTTTCTATAATTTGATATAAATCTCGAATCATTTCATTTCAATTGAAAGCAATCGTTAAAAATGGCATTTAAATCAAAATTGATTCGAAATCTATTATAATAGAGTTATATAATGTAATATCAAAAATTTGTTTTCACTATAGAACTGGTTTATGATGAGAGCCGGGGGCCAAACAGCTATTATTTAAGGCTTAAGACTTCCTCATGTTTTTGCTCGACATCTCTTCAATACATTCTTTAGTAAACTTCTCTAAAATGATTCAATGATTCAAATGGTTTCACAAATAATAACTCATTTTATAATTAAACAAATGATTCAAAAATTAATTGCATTTGAAATTCATTATTAAAATTTTAGTTTTGAAAAATGTTGGCTCTTATTAAACTAGAATCAAAAAACAAGGTTTGACTACTACTGAGCCATTTCCACGTTTATGCCATTTAATGCCATTTAATACGGATTTTTTTATTTGACTCTCAGTGATGACCAAAGTCTTTGATCTACTAATAAACGGTTTCACTAATGAGTTTCAAATCGAAACTAAGGGTAAATAAATGAGGGATAAAAAGAGCTAATTTAGAATCACTTTAGAATAAATCAATCAATGAATCTACAAAAATAGGTTGAATTTAATCGTCTCCCCTTCCGATAGTCATATTTTAAAGAATCGTTTCTCTATAGAGAGCCTCCGAACAGATTATAATAGTATAGTTGTGGGTCAGATCACCTTTACTACCCTCTGACCGTCTCTGCAATAAATCTATAGAAATTTGAGACAGAATTCAATTTTAATGTTTGGCTTCAATTTAGAGTCAATTCTGGTCTAAACAAACGGAATGACATAAAAATGATTTTTTGATTCGAATTACTTTTTTGTGTTTATTTAGTATATGTTTAAAACATATTTGAAAAGTTTTGCAATACTTTTGGTTGACTTTTGGTTCACTTCCTTATCTGAAACACATTTTTTTGAATTTTTGTTCATTCAATAGATTTTTTCAATGAATCAAAATGTTTGTAATGTTTCTCATATTTGATCTAATTTTTAGCACAGAATAGTTTTTTCAGTTTTAGTGACAGTCAGTGAATTAGAGTCAGTTATGTCTCATAATATCAATGATATCATCGATGGTTTATTTGACCGAAAAAGTAAATTCTTTTTAAAATAATTATTTTGTTTTAAACTTTTTTTTCTTCAGTTAATTGATGGCAGAGTTGAGTAAAAGCTCTTCTTTTGTCCCCATTTTTCTAACGTTTAAATTCTGTTTGAATTCAATACTACTTTTGATTTGATATTCAGATCCGGAACTATGAAATACTCGTCCCATTCATTGACTCTTAAGGTGTTTAACTCAATGAACGAGTTTTAAGTCTTTGAAGGGCCGTTCGAGCGGTGATTCGTTGATAAAAGTCATGTTTAGGAATGTTTGAGATGTGACCCACTCGAGCACTCGTACCTCACATACCAACACTCAAATCCTAATACAGTATTAGGGGTTAGAAAATACAAAACAAATTGAGAGAACAGCACTTGCATTGACTGACTCTACCATTAAATGAGATATCCGTTAAGTCAACCGATTGCCAGCACAGCCAGTATTAGCACCACTTTTACAACGACTTTACGTACTATTCTTCGTTCACTCTTTAGTCTCAGACAAACTTCAGTCGATTCGGTCATTGACTGTCTGACTCAGTTTAACCACTGAAGGCCTCATCCCTTACATCTCTCAAACATTTCTGACCACTTCTTACATAAATTCAGTTCAGTTCTCATAAAAATTAGTTCAAATGTTTTGCAATACTTCGACTCGATTTCAAATCAATAATTATTTTAAGATATTTTATAGTAATTTATAGCCATTTATGGCACAGACATAGAGTCTGTGATACCAATGAAGTAAATGACGACAAAATCGATACAAAGTCTCATTGCTTTCAATGCTTTCAATCACACAAATGACACAAATTTTTTATTTGCTGTCAATTATTGAATTTTGTATATATTTTGTCAATTATTTTATTTATTCAATTCTATCGATTATTTGGGGAAAAATGTTCAAATCTATAGTAAATTCCTAATCAAAAGAAACGATATGACATTGAGATCAATGTGGAACAAGGACAGGGTCGTCATCCATTCGATACAAACACAATTTGTATTAATTTTTTATTGTTTTCACTCATTTTTATTTTGAGTTTTTTCTTATTTATGTTTAAATCGCAGACATTTTTATGTATAACAAAAATGTTGCCCAAAACCTGATCATACAAACCATACAAACGATACAAATGAGACAAATATGCAAAAAAAGAGTGAAAATATATAATTCAAGTTTAATGACTCCACAAAATAGTTATGTTAAGTCGTGATTTAAATTACAGTCTTTTATGAATTAGTTTTATGAGCGCCTATCAAAAAGTCTAATGAAAGCCCAATTCATAATTGATTGCCTCAACCTATTTGTCCGAACTTTGAATTTAATTTCGACTTTACTTTCTATTTAATGAAAAATTGGACAAATATTTAGAATAATTGAGTTTTTATTTTGATTATTATTTGAGTCGAAAATTGGCGTTAGTTTTAGTATTGAATTTATTGAATGGGAAATGGATTTTCTGGCAAATCGTTCCTCAAATAATTTTTGCTTAACATTAAGATCAGTTATTTTGTTATGAATCAGTCATTCAATTATGAATTTGAGTGTCAGTTCTTGGAATATAATCTCTAAATTGTGTTTAAATTTATTTATATTTAAAAATCAGATGATATTTCTGGGAAAAAGACTCAAATTGACAAAAGCTTTGATGTCTTCAATGTATATATCATAGGGGGCCAAGTGGCCAAGGAGTGTAAAATTGGGGACAAACTTATCAAGCATAATTTATTGTATTATACTGGATGATTTATAAAGTTGAGTTTTTTTTATTCAAAACTACTATTACTTGTTGTTTGTAAACATTATTCCCCACAAGTAGTGCATATTATTTTCAAATATTAATTAGCAAGTATTCATACCCTCATTATTTCATTATGATATAAGTGAATGGTTTCTTTAGATATCTTATCTATTATATCTGCGCATAAAACAATGCTCAATGCTCTGGCTACTTCACTGGCTACTTGGCCCGCCTTGCTTTATAGTAAAGGATTTTGTGTTAAAAACAATTAAAACTCCCCTAAATTTATTCTGACTTCTCTCATATTCCAAGGGATAAGAGATTTGATGAACTAATGCCAGATTCATTTAAATCTGTTTATGTCACTCATCGTACTACACCAGATTGTTCTTGTTTTTA